>JABAJX010019828.1:0-49114 GCA_018221735.1 Termitomyces sp. K1Aa
AGTACACATAAGCCACCCAAAAATAGAAGAAAAGGCAATCTCCAAAAATGATCAAAACTTGGAGATGGCCTTGATGCAGACTCGGAGATGGCCTTGATGCCAACACTGATCAGATGATGAGATCAGCAGCAGATAGGAGCAGAGAAGAAGGGAGCCAATGGAGGTCCCCTGACAAGGACTTACCACATTCAGGCAGGTAGAGGTCTCACCAGCGGCTGTCACTCTGATTTGACACTTTCAGGAATCTACAGAGCCATAGCAGTGTGCCGCTAATTTGAATCATTTTTGGGAGCAGGGGGGCATTGAGGAGAGGGAGTTATAAGCATCATGTCTTTGTTTTGATAGATTATTTGGAGTCACTGACATTTGTTGCCATAGGACAACAGTGTCAAATGGTAGCAAACATATGGTATTGGGTTGCAAGGTGGCATGGGGGATGAGAATGAGAATGACGATGGAAATGGGGTGCATGTGCAGTGGATGGGAATAGCACCGATGCGCAAGTAATGCTAATTAATGTTGTAGTCAGTAGATTAATAAAATTTTCTCTATTTCTATATATTTCATACTCTGCCAATTCCTAGGACCTAGTAATGTGTACCAATGTTTGAAAAAGACAACTCAGATATTAATCTAGCATTTATATATTACAAGACGTTATCTTACATCCAATGTGTCATAATATATTAATGTATCAAAATGTTTGCTAATAACCCGACTTTTGACTGGGACTCCAGGACTCAGTACTCACAACTTTGAACTCACTCAGGCTCACCAGAACGGTATTCCTGAGTCCTAGACTGAAATCGCACTTGGGAGGGATCTATGAAGTCGGACTGCTCCTATTTCTTGCAAGCTTCATTTTCATCACCAGAGTTGACATGATCACTGGACTTTGTTTGGTTAATCTGAGCGGGCGTCCCGCGTAGTAGATTCAGTGGATATCATAATATGTAACTGGATATCTTCAACGGTCACTCCTGAAATTACTCTAGCACACTCAGTCACTATAAAGGCGACCGTGACGTAGTATAAGAGAATTCAAGTATATCTTCCCTAAACGTTACTGCGTAATACAAGGTCAGCGCCTACTTCGGTACCAATCTGATTCCCTCTCAGTTGCTATTTTTGAATCAAATCCGGTACATACGTACATACCTTACTGACGCTCCAGCACTTACCACATAGGGTACAAGAGTATGGTATCACCGAATCCGATCAGTCCGCGTTCGATGTCGTTTGATGGGATTCACGTCTAAACTTGAAAAATGAATGGTTTCATCATGAGACTCCAATCCTTTGTTCTCCATAAAGAATATTTCCCCTCTGAGCTGCCAAATGATCGCAAGAATGTTAATGTTTCTATATCAAGGATCTGAGATCCATCCAAAAACTAATCAGGTATGTAACAGTAGAGCTTATGGAAGTCGAGATCATATCAGTATGTCCAATGACGGGTCTTGAAAACAATGTCATCTTCGCATTAGATTTGGCCCGGAGAATCTACTTAAGAGTAACAAAGTTTTCTGGTCATGGCTTCGACGTACGCGCAGACTATACCGCTGTTATCGCCATGTCTATATAGAAAATACAACAAGTCAATCATTATGGTAAATACATACAATTCAACTGGGCTTGGACCCTTTTAGCAGTCCCCTAGCTATATCTTCGGGATCTCCGGACGTATCCGGAAGCCAAAATGCCTAGATAACGGCTTTGAAAACAAGGACATGTGTACATTTTAATAGTTAACCCACCAATTCAGACCCTGCAGTGCACAGCATCGCAAGGCGAGGATTGAACTTCACGCATCTTGATGGCCCGGGGTGACCATCAAGCGACACAAGAGGTTGAATTTTTCTTGGAGGAACCTTGAGATCCACCAGTCCGCTTTTTGTTTCTATGTTTTGCACATCCCATACTAACACTCTTCCATCAAGACTACCGCCTACGATGTATTTGCTGTCGGGTGTCCAACAGACCTCCTCTCCACTGCTTCCCTTCGCTGGTTCGATACTGGGAGGGGAAGACACTGTCCTGCGTTCCAGTCCAATGTGACCCTCGAGTTTTGCAATTAGATGTCCTTCGAAAGCGTCCAAGATATAGTGTGCATTACCCGAGCAACCCACGAGCAGGAATTTTGAGTTGGAAGAAAAAGATAGAGATGTCATATAGATAGGTCTCGGCGGGTAACTGATTTGAGACAGAGTAGGATCTTCAAGTGTGATCGTTAAAAAAGGTGCTTTGTCGTAATTATTTGGGTCATAAAGAAGAATACGGGAGTAGTGGTTGACTGCCACTGCAAACACCAGAGATGCATTATCATAAGCCACGATGGGATATGAGGGAAGAGTCAGTTGCCCTCTGCAGTTGGGCGCACGAAGATCCCAAAGACGGACTGTCTTGTCCAGTGATCCCGACATAAAAGTGTCATCGACAGGTGAGATTTCCAGGGATATGACTTTCCCAGTGTGGCCCTTGAAGTATTGCAAGTATTTATTGTCGTGCAGTGAATGGTACCTGATCGTATCATCTTCTTTCGTGGATGCATGTAGTATGGCGGTGTTTCTGTGTGTGAATCTTGGGAGATCTACGCCGTATTTCTTAGAGTACAGAGGCTTCATATACCTTCAAAATCCAAAGAGTTGATCAGAGCGCGAAGGATGCGTATAGAAGAGGACTTGCTTGCCAGCTTTACAATTGTACAATCGAAATTGCTCGTCTTCTGCTGCTGTAACGATGAAATCTCCTCTATCATCAAAGTCAATTCCAGTTATTTGCCGTGGTCCGCCATTCGTGGGTCTTTGGCCAGGGGATGATGTCGGTCCTGGGTCAACTGCATTCTTGAAGATTTTCGCTGGTTTGAGTCTAGTCTAGTCATTGCGTTAAGGAGACTTCGAGAAGAGTTTTCTCTCACTATCATACCATCAATGTGTTAGTTAGAGCTAGCGTCGGTGACGAAGCATTGTTAGGAGGAGGCATGCTTCGAGAGGAAGTGAACAAAGAAGTCTGGCAGATCAGAGTGGTACTATCCCTTGATTTCAGAAACGATCGGAGTTTCAACATAACTTTGAAGTTTCTTCTACTTGGAGTACCTCTACATTCAGGCTTCATGGGTGACACCGACGAGACAGCAAAGCTATGGAAGGTCAATAGGACTATCCATGAGCTCGTCAAGGACCGGGTAGGGCGTCTTGATGCTTACGCTAGCTTGATTTTCACCCTTGAACGAACTCAGGGCTTTGCTGTGTCCGACGATGAAATCCACCTGGATCTACCAACATTCAAAGCGACATACGCGTCTGAGAGTGGGGTAGTTGAGTAAATATACGCCCTTTGACTGCCTTCAATGCTCCATACTGAAGTCGTATGTTTTTCGCAGACGTGGCAAGCTGAACTTTTTCACGGCGTCTCGAAACAACCCGTCGGATCACATATTCGTGTTCTTCTCAGACGAGAGAAGTGTTGGCGTAAAGACGATGCGAAAGTGCGTAATATTTTATTTTTTTCACTTTTGATTCCTTGACTGACGAGATTGTCTCTCAGACTGCTTGGAATTCTGGAAGAGAAGACTATTCAGAGGGGTATCATCGTGTTCCCCGGAAATATGACACCTTCCGCACGAAAAGTAAGATTCTCCCGTCACTACCGCTGTTGTCGATTTATAAACCTTTTCTTCAGGTTATTGTAGCCATGGCCTCTCAGTTCAGATTGGAAGAATTCTCCGAGTCGGATCTCCTCGTTAACATTGTTCACCACACCCTAGTACCACGACACGACGTCTTGACGCCGGAAGAGAAAAAGCTCTTGTTGGAAAAATAGTGCGTCGTGGATCACAAATTTTATGAACAGCTATTTACGTTTTAGTAGTCGCCTCAAGGAAACGCAGCTACCACGCATACAATTAGCGGATCCTGTTGCGCGATATTATGGCCTTCGACGAGGACAAGTGGTCAAGATCACGAGGCCAAGTGAGACTAGCGGGCGATATGCCAGCTATCGGATCTGTTTCTAGACTGTCAACTCGATCTTCGATTCTGGAACTACTTCTTGTCTTGTTATATCTCTGTTTTTCATAATCTTATTCATCTGGTCGCAAGCTGTATTAACATCGTACATATTCCATTTAATCATCGATTCGCATTATCAAGTCAATCTCTGCATTTGTGACCTTGCTCTTCAAGTATTTCTTGGTTGGGGCTCTTACTCATCCAGCTTTGGTTAACATTGGTAATGACGAGAGGGCGGTGAGGGGGGTTGACAAGCAACTGAACATCCAATCTCGTGTATCTTCTGCTATGAGAGATCTCAAGTGAGTTTTGACATGGATTCTCGGGCAGGTTCATATTTCTTATACATAAAACCTCTAGGTCGGAGTTCTTTCCCTTGGCAACGTACCACAACGCACGGCCGGGATCTCTTTCCAGACATGAGGCCATGTTCCTCGTGGCTTTCCGCACAATCCACTAAAGTCCAGAGCCTATGCCAATTGATTTGTGCTGGTGTCCGTCGTTCTCACAATGACTGAGCTGGAATCATTAAACAGCGATTGAATTATAGATTCTCGAATGCATGAACTTGGTCTTTTTGTCACTTGAAAAATCCAACCCGGCTAACTTCAGACTTAATTCCCACCCCCCAGCTGGCAAAACACATCTGTTGACTCCGACGGTACGTAAAACAATATTTTTACCCAGATAATTTGTCTATGTTCTTTAGCTGCTTGGTTTACAGGCCGCGGATCGTTCCCTAATCTCTGGATCTTCTGCGCGTGCTCCTCAACCCTGCGCATATGTGTTATGTTGCCTTCAGATGAAACCCGGGCAGTTGGGTGCCCCCCCTCTCTTCTCTACCCTAATTCTTTCAGCAGACTGGACTCCTTTTTGGTCAAGTAAAAGTGTGTTTCTTCAGATATATTCCAAGACAATTCATATACCTGGGAAACAGCGTTAAGGTATTCCACCTACGTGTTCAAACGGTAAGCATGGAAAACCTAAGGACTCTCCGTTGACACTACGTACGCCTCAAGGACAATCGCCCTTCCCCTGTTTTAGCAAGCCACAGGTTACTGTCCAAGTTAGCCCCAGCTTCCTTGGTCATCAGAAACCCGGCGTTCCCGGCCCAAATGTTGTCCCTTGATCATTCAACACTTGGTTTACGGCTGTCTTTCTCCCGGTGGCGTCTTCCTCTGCAAGAAATTGAACGCCCGAAACCTTTTCCTAATATCTGGTCGCCGGCGATGTGATAAGAATTTACATTCTGTTGTTCACTATCGATCCTGACGGAATGATTGCCCATCTGAAATACACCTAAGATTGGATCAAATTCCAAGGATTGTGTATCTGTAATCCAAACCTGCGAACAAGATTTGACCTGCGAGCCATACAGCGGCGTTACGTTGTAAACCTGTAGTATCCGGACCCTTGCCCTGAAAGGTTGCGTCGTTGCGCCATCCGCCGCAAATCAGATGTGTAAGTCATTTCTCAACTGTTTATTCGCCGTCTTGACGCTTGGTTCACACGAGCGCTTCCGTGTCCGGCATTTTCAGTAGAGAGTCGCCGTGTGTGAACTTGCTCGATCTCAGCGTAGTGAAGTTAGATACCTGAGCTTCTAAAGACGCATACTGAAAAACGCCGCGGGTGAGTACTGTTACGAGATCATGTTAAGAGCATTTCAGTTTCTTACGAGCCTCTAGTGCACGAGAGCCACTTTGCGCCGAACGCCACGAGGGTCCGGTGACACGGTCATCAGTTGGGTCGTCCATTCTTCTGGATGCGTTGCATATGTTTCGACCTTGGAAAATGCCGCGACCTCCGATTCGTCGGCTTTTTTCTTACATGAGTATGTTTGCGAGTTTCCGTAGGTCTTCGTACGCTCTTATCGGGTCAGAGCAATGGGGGACTATAGGTTTCGCCTGAAGAATCTACCTGGCTTTCTCTACACAAATACTCCTTTGAAGGGCTTCCACGCAGCTTAACCTTCATGTTATCCAACACTTGTCATACATCAAGAGTTTTGCCGAAGTTGGGTCAATAGTAAAGAGACCAAATGGGCATATCATCCTTTATGGTCGTGGCATGTACACGTTATGCCCATCAGTTGAGAGATTCAGTTGTTGACGGTTTATCTATTCTTAACTCGCCGTGCATTCCATCCTTCTATAGCCCCTTCTGCACATGAGACATCGACGAACGTCGAGATCCAGCACCAGATTCCAAACTCGCCAGTCCCATATTCGCTAGTTCCTAATGTGGAAGCGGTCATCACGGTGCGAATCGTCGTACCAGCTTGCCAGTACGGTAAATCTATAGATTCGTCGTAGCTGGAGTATGACTCGGCATACTATTGAGATGAAATCGGGGCGTGTTATCGTTTTCCCCGATGCTATGAGGTCCCTAGTCGGCCACCCTTAATCTGGATATAAAAGCCAAAGCTCTGTCGCTTCTCCCAAAACACCCCGAATCTCGAAGATATTCTGTGTTCTACCTACAGCTCAAGATTATGACACTGTCATCGAACCGTTTTCTTCTTCCCGACCTATTGTCGACCTGCCCCTTGGATGGAGGTGTTAATTCACACTACGAGAAAGGAGCAGCCGAATCCCGTGTATGGATAAACAGCTACAAGGTCTTCACTGACAGAAAACGCGCCTTTTTTGTGCTGGGATCAAACGAATTGTTGGTCTCTCATACCTACAACTACGCGGACTATGAACAATTCAGGACCTGTTGCGACTTCGTGAGCCAATTTCCATATTGCATCTACACAGTGGACGCGAAAAAGCCTTTGACACCCACCTTTGCATAGGTCAATTTACTCTTCGTCTTTGACGAAATAAGTGACGAACAAACTGGCAAGGATGCTCTCTCGACAGGAAACGTCTTTCTGAATGCTATGAGATATCCTGACTGGGATGATCGCACTCTGTTTTCCCGGATGACCAAAGAGTCGGTGTTTAATCTTCATCGCTAGACCAATTTTATTAACCCGAGGATGACAGTTTTCGCTCGCGTCTCATCTGTCACTATGGTCCTAAGGCAGCCGCTCGCTTCCTCCATAACTGGGAAAACTATTGCGCTTCTGTCATCATCGAAGCTGAGCTCCGCGAACAAGGGAAAATTCTAGATGTGGACGATTTCATCGCGTTACGGCGTGAAAATAGCGCCGTTCAGCTTTGTTTCTCCCTCATAGAATACTGCTTCGGAACAGACCTTCCTGATGAAGTCTTCGAACATCCCGTGTTCCTGGAAATTTATTGGGCAGCTACTGATTTGGTTTGCTGGGCAAACGTGAGGTTTTATAAGCAATGGCCGTGACGCAATTCATTCATGATGGTTTGTTATAGGACATATACTCATACGATATGGAGCAAAGCAAGGGGATAAGTGGAAACAACATTGTTACTGTTCTTATGAAGAACAGGCATATGTCGTTACAAGAGGCCTCAGACCACGTTGGAGCTCACTGCAACGAGCTCATGGACCGCTTTATCTCTGCACAAGCTCGCCTTCCGTCTTGGGGTGTATTGCTTGATTCTGAGTTAGCGCGATACATCCAAGGATTAGGCTGTTGGATAAAAGGGAATCTCGAGTAAGCTCCTAACAATGGCAACAAGAAACCCATTCTCACTTTGCTCTGTTTAGCTGGAGCTTTGAGACGCAACGTTACTTCGGCGTTCAGCACCTAGAGATCAAAGAGACTCTTCTGGTCACCCTTCGACCGACCGAACAACCCGAGGAGCTTGACAGTGGGTCAGACATCGAGTAATACGCTCCCTCGCGCCTCTTGGCAACAGAAAGCAGCCGTTCCCATATTTCTTTTATAAGATATTCAATTGCTCGCCACACTGGCACATTACTATCATTATGATCTAACACGTCACATCTACTGTATTTTTGGCACAGATTTTTGTTTCTCGTTCACAAACTAATGACACGATTGTAATTAAACTAATATATATTTTAATGATTCGTACACCTAATTGTAGGCTTCGAAGGAAGAGATTAGGTTGTTCACACATATGGACCACACAAGCGTGCCTAATCTTGACGCTAAGATCAGACTCGATCAAGATTAGAGTCGTAGATCAGGGTCACTGATTTGGAACTTTCGACGCCTCAACGTTTCGACCAGTGACGTCAACGGTAAAGGAGTGGATTGCACCGACTCTCATGCATATATTTATGTAAGAAGGTAGAAAGGCATGCATACTAGGTTCGGTCTACACGAGGCAAGAATATTCCATGGAAGGAGTAAATTTGCTCGCGACGAACAGAGCTTAACTTAACTTGAAGTTCATGTAGGATGAGCGCACAGATACGCGACATGTATTGTGATATACACAACATCGCGAAAAACACTCTTATACTTTAACAGATTAATCTAGGATTTACGTGTGTCATATGCCTTCAAACGTATAACCAACGCCCGAGGCTCTCAGCCCACGATGGGAGGTCGGAGATCAAGCTTGCCTCAAACAATGGGCGAATCGGCTCGATGGCCCCAGCGGGGCTGTCCACATTCAGACGAGAAGACTCGTCACCAGGATTTGGTGTTTCTGGAGGAGTAATTTGGCCGGGGACCTGAGCTGCACGACGGGTAGCAATGGATCTACGGTTCGGTTGAGAGTCATGTGGCGACAAGATTCCGAGTCCACTTCCTCCCACAGATGTGAGATATGGCTGGAAACCCTCGCGGATCAGGTCGTCTTTTAGATTTTGAAGGTCTTGTACCTTGAAGTCTGGGGTGAACGAGCCACTATAAGATATATGCCCGTGTGGATTGAACTCATACGTACCATCCGGCACCAAAGTGACCGCGCAACCTCCTCCGCCGGCACCCGTTAGCTTGGTAGCTAGTTGATAAGGTTCCGCGGCTGTTGAACTCCTAATCAACTCCAACGACGGATGCGAAACACCCAGAGTAACAAGGTGATCGTGATTTTCGTGGATAAGGAACTACATAATATGCGAAAGTCAGTTGCCGTATTAAAATAGACGGTAATAGAGCAACGTACCGACAGAGCGGATAATAAGGCTTCACGGGGCATCTCTGGATCCGCCAGGGTCTTCCTGGCTTCATCGCTAATGCTCTGGATGGCGTTCAAGATACCATTCACCAGCTCGGGTTCCTAAGACGAGTCAAGTAAGTATTCTTTCCGCCGCTGCAGCAAGGGCTTACATTAATCCTTTTCTCACTAACACCGGCAACGAGCTTTTTGGTATCTCGCGGGACCTTAGAGTTGGTCAAAAGGAACTTCAGCGATTTGAATCTAAGGAGTAGATGGTCCGTTTAAGTCAGGTACAAGACCTTAATATACAGTTAACGGGAAAAAGCTTACCCCTGAATGGGTTCCATGCCACCTTTCCTCTCAAATCCATGGCGCGTGTAAGCTAAAGCGCCACCAAATACAGAGACGCTATTGTCTACGCCACTAGGATTTCCATGGAGAATTTTCTCGCCAATAAATGCCCAGCGGTTGACTTCCTCAGCTAGGGATTGTGGAAGGAGTCGGCCACTTTGGTGGGATACATGGACGTGGTCTTTGCTCGGTGACGTTGGCACCGGGAGTTCGGGGATAGTAATTCGACGTTGCAACAATAACAAAGCAGTTGCCGCGCAGGTCGAAAAGGAGGCCGAAGACCCGAGGCCAGCACCAACTGGTAACGTCGATCGCGCGGTGAAGTTGATCGACGGACTGAAATCGAGACTAAGTAATTGGAAGGTCCGCGGAAGCATATAGGGAAACGTACCGCCGCCCTGCTTCTGAAAGAATCAGGTACATGTAGAGAAATGCCAGAGATGCAGCGAAGGCAGTGCGTTTGCCATCGAGCTCTTTCAGAGGTCCTTGACTAATCGCAGTGATCAGTTTCTGATCAAGGTCCTCCGGGTGTTCGTCTTCCGCAGCTATGGGGGTTACAGCATCCCACGGCAACGCTTCAATGTCCCATTCGTGATAGAAACTTTCAATATCATGGAAATGAACTGAAAGTTTGCCGTCCTTTCTGGGAGTGGTGAGACCATAACACCGAAGATCCACAGCTGCAGCAACAGCGGTCTATTAAAGAGGGTCAGCACATGCAAAGGCACCAGGGCAGAGAGAGCAAGTCCTCAGGGGTCCGATCCCCAGGAACTAAAGGATGGGTTGGTAGCCAAGGCGACTCACCACTCCATGAACCACAGCATGCTCCCCGAACAGAATCACTTTGCCAGGCGCGCTCACTAGCCACTCCCTTTCCAAGACAGTGTCGAGTTCGAGTTTCGCTACAGCACGAGCGATCGTCTCGCTAGTCTCCAAACTACGAACCCTGACGTATCGATCTTGTGAAACGTTATACTCAACGGCCCCCGCGTCGATGAGGGCACGTTCGAGATCGTCAAGAAGATCATGCACATCTTCAATGCCAACACATAGGCGAATCAGGTCCTCAGGCAAGCCTCGAGCAGCCCGGGTGGCAGGATCAATAGAAGCGTGTCTACCCAAACCGTTAGTGATCAATATCAGTTAGGGATAAGGTCTCATTGTACTCACGACATGACACAGGGCATACTGATCAGGCTGTTCACACAGCCAAAGCTGACACTGATGCCCCAAAGTCTTGCCCCTCCAACGATACGCTCACTCAGTTCCTTATCTCCAGTTTCAAAGCTAAGGACGGCTCCATTTCCATCGGCAATGCGCTCATGGATCTCTCGACCCGGGTGGTCAGCGATCCCTGGGTAATTCACATGGAACCCGAGATTGTGAAGGTAATTCGCAACGGCATTAGCAGTAGTCTGCTGACGGTCCATGCGAAGAGCTAGTGTTTTAATTCCGCGGAGTAGAAGGAACGAGTCGATGGGAGTGAGGGCATTGCCTATGGCGTTTATCGTGAAAGCCATTTGCTACATAGTCAATCGAGATAAGCATCAGGCGAGATGACGGAATCATTGTTGACATACTTTGGCTAAATCGTCCCGATTGCATGTTATGACACCGGCCATGAGATCATGATGTCCACTAAGGTATTTTGTGGCGCTATCGTACACGATATCTGCACCATGTTCTAAAGGCCGCTGTAAATACGGACTCATCATGGTATTATCCACAACGATGACAGCATTAGGTGCGCGTTCCTTGACATCTTTACTGATTGTTGCAAGGTCCACGATTTTGATCAAAGGGTTCGTTGGGGACTCAAGAAGCACCATAGCCGTCTTCGTCGGGTGGATATACTTATGCAGGGCTTCGGGAACAGTGGTGTCGACGTGGTGAACGATTACACTGACATGAGTTCGAATATAGGCAAGTAGTCGATTAGTGCCTCCGTATAGATCATCGCCGGCGATGACTTCATCCCCAGGTTTAAGGATACGCAGAATAACGTCAAGTGCGGCCATTCCAGATGAAACGACGAATGCATGTTCAGCGGAAGATATTTTGGCAATGTGGTGCTCTATGGTAGACGTCAAGCTCGGGTCATATAGTTGAATACTTCAATACATACCAAGATGGCTACGAGTCGGATTACCACTCCTGGTATAATCGTATCCATTATCTATCCCTTTGAAGGTGGCCGTTTGATAGATAGGCACAGAACTACTTCCGTACTGATCTTTCATATCCGGATTATCCACTGTCGCACACAATGTTGAAAACCGGTACGGTTTCCTTGGCCTCATGGGCGACTCAGGTTCTGGAGTGGGTAAGTCATGAGTAGGTAATTTGGAGGCCGATTTAGAATTGTTCAGTGGAGGCATATCGTAAAAGGGCAGCAATGTGGTGCTGAGAACGTGTGGTCTAATAAGGTTTGGATGGACGAAGAGAAAACGGCGTCGAGAACTAGTGAGGAGGTAAGGAGGAGGAGTCAGATCAATGGCCGCCGTATAATAGATGCGATGGCGTGCTCAACTTCCGGTCAGCCGATCAATATAGTTTCATCCTTAGGCTTATGCCACCAAAGCGAACCAGAGACCAGCGTAAGGATCTGGATGTTTGTTGACTACAGCTCTCCCACCTAAGCTCACTGATCATCGGAACGCGTAGATGCTCGCCAAGCCAACAATCTAGCTCCTGTTGGTCTTGCACCTGAGGTCATCGCTAAACGGACTAAGCGGCATTTAGAGGAACTTGAGGTATAGTGAAATTGCTGTGCTTCGTCTAACCAAACTTACGCTGACGAAGCGTTCTAACTACTCTGAACCCACCCTTCTGGCCGGAGAGGACGATGAGGAAGGAGGGAAATCTGCTAAAGGACGCGCACGTCAGACCATCTCCGACAAACGCAACCTCAATATCGCAGGCACGTCCGCGGCGGCCAAAAAGAAGAAATCGACAATGAATGTTCGAACCGCGTTACTCTACCGCAAGAACCTCGCGACACTTATAGATGAATCAGTGAGAATGCTGTTCTTCTCGCGTGAAATAGCTTTTACATACTGTGCAGAACATTGCTTCCCTCCCCCCAACAGTCCCAACATATTTGACAGCTGTAACAGCTTCGTCCCCATACCCACCGCGGAGTTTGTGTTCGATTTGTGGATACTGGGGGGTGTATAAATGCCGTAAATGTGCCATGCCTTACTGCGACCGAAATTGCGAAAGTGTACACGCCGAAACCCGTTGTGAAAGAAGGGTTGTATAAAGCTGAAGAGGAGCAGTATTCGAAATCTTTTGTTGATATCTCAGACGAATACATATTGCTTGAAACTATTCCAATCGGCAAACTTCCATTCTTCCTGATTGACAGTTAAGGTATACAAGATGGAACAATACGATGAAGCTGCCCAGGCTGTGTAGTGTACAAGAATAATCCATCACAAAACATCAAGCACCATTATTTCTTTTCTTAAACGAGTTTTGCCAAACTGACGGTGTTCTGGGTGACATCCGTTGAGAAGTACGCGTTCTTCAAGAACACGTCTCCAACTAGCCACTCCGTTGCACCACCAATTTGTCCCGACGTAATACCAGAAATGCAATCGCCTGTGGGGTTGGTAGGATCTATTGGCTGGAACGCAATATCCCTGGGGTCAATCGCGAATGAAGTGCCACCGAATGACAACGCGACACTAGCTGTCGTTGTACAAGGGACAGTGAACGTGCCCTGACCAACATCTTGAGCGCCATCGATGAGAGCATGGACGGCAGCAACATCGTCGGGAGGGGCAACAATGAGGGTTGTGCCAGTGTCGAGAATAGCAGTGCGACCTTGTAATCCACTGTCCTGCCCATTGACGGTGACGGCATCCAGATTACCTTCCCAGAAACCTTGCTGATTGACATTGTTCACTGTGACGAGAGTTGCTTGGTCGAACTTGGTGGTGTCAAGGCCACTAAAGAAACGCAAGAAACGGGTGTCAAAGATGGATCGGCACAGATGACACCCACATACCCGAACGTGATCTCGCCATCGTTCAAGTTATCAGCGAGACGAGAAATTTTGTACGAAGTGATAGCGTCTGCGACCAAGCCTTGCTGCGCTAATGATTCGATCGGTGTCAGAGTTTTTTGTTGAGAAAGTGACTGGGCAGTAAGTTAGTACGCTCAGGCAAATGAGTGTATAACAAGTGCGTACTGATTGTGCTAGTCCCATGAGACCATCAAAGGGAGTAGAGTCACCCGAGAATTCAACACTCTCCACCAGCGCAACACCGAAGGTGTGTGTGTTGAGTGCCAAGCCAGCTATTGAGACATCGTCCGTGACAATATCGCCTGCGACGGCACCAGTTCCGTAGGTGACTTGGAACTGTTGTTGGGTATCAACGAAAGAACTCGAAGATTGAGGTCCGAGGAACTTGTGGTTACCCTGAAATGAAGAGAATCAGTAGAGTGCTTAGTACAAAAAATCGATATGAATAACATACACAATCACCACCATCCACAGACTGGCACCCTTCAGCGCCAACCCAGAAATCAGCAGAACCAGAATCCATGAGGATCAAGAAATCCTGAGCAGGTGTGCCGATCTGGACAGTTGCAAGGTACCCGACATCGTTACCCCTTCAAAAAAGGATAGGTAAGCATAATTCACAGAAGCCGTCAAGAGAGTCCTACTCAATATCAAGGCCAAGGGAATTACTATCAGTGGGAGCATTTGCATTAGTAACGGTGTCAGCAGCAACCGCTCTAGAAGGACGGATTCACATGAAATGACGCTGAGCAGATCTAGAAGGGCTTCACATACTCAATATTGCCTGTGGCGGTAGTAGTACTGTTACCACCCTTGGCGGCCTTCTGGTTTCCAACTGTGCCCTTATGTTGCTTCGCAGCTGCGGAGGCCAACACAGAACCCGAGCCAGCTTTCTTTCCTGTCTTAGCTGTCTTGGGGACACCGAGACGATTGTAACGTTTCTTAAGATCGTTTCCATCCCGAGCATGTTTAGGCAGGCCCGTGAAGCGGTTGTAACGGTTCTGTAGGCCTTCCTCACCTTCGACGGCAAGAACACGTTTGTGAAGGTTTTCATGCAGCTCTTCACGGGAAGGCTCGCGACGACCTGTCATGCGAGCATAACGGCGGTAACTACGGTTGACGTTCTGTTGGTGGGCCTGGAGTAAGATAGTATGTTGTTAACGAGATACAAAGCAGTGGCAAAAGATAGACCACTCACGATCAACGGATGACCAGTGGATCGTTGCTCAAGTCGTTTTAGGGGAAGAGTAACTAGACCCTTGGAGTCGGGGGCGGGATTCGGGGTAGGAAAGGCAGTGACAGAGAGGGCGAGCAATACACTCGTAAGAAGTATGGGGAAATGCATGTTTTATGTGTATCAGTAAAGAAACAGCTCTTGAGCGTAAGTTCAGTCAACTGCCAGAGAGAAAGAAGGTGAATGGAACAGATCAAAAAAGAAGGAAGGAAGGAGGGGGACCAAAGCCCAGCCTGTACAGAAAGAAAGACAAGGGGGAAGTGAGTTGAATTTCATGTTGACAATGCCTTAAATATCATAATCCGGCCACCAAACGGCCCGTCAAACAGGTGATTGGTAACACGGGTACGTCGTGCGATTGTTGATTGTTGCTGTTCAGGAAGACTACGACTGATTGTTGGAGAACGTCTAGTCCGAGAGTGACATGCTGGAAGTTTCTGATTGTAACATGTTATTCTTTCCTCATCAAGGCAGTGCATCGCACTTCAAAAACTGCGGACACGGTTACTGGGCAACCTTACCTGAGATCAGATATAACTGGACGACGAGTTTTGAGACCCGTGTCGGGGATCCTGGACTTTTTGGGCAGAGATTGCATTCATGGCGTGCATGCCATTTGGGAAGATGGGCAGTGTGGGGAAAACTGGAGATGGTAATTACCAAACGAGAGCAGTGACACGACGAACAAGTGGCAATCTACAATCTTGACCGCGCAGCAGCATCTTCAATGTCAGCGCTGACAATTCTCGGATTCCGTCCGATGGCCTCCAATGTATCCCGGTACAAGTCAGACTAGGGAGTGATTTAGTCAGTAAACACAAGCTTACCCTGGTGTCTCGTACCTTGATCAAACCCCAGACACCACCCTGAGCATTGGGACTGAACTTGTCTGCAACCTCTTCGGCTTTCGCTAGGACGTCAGCCGTTTGTCCTGTAACAAGATGATCCAAAAGACCATCATCATATGCCTCCTTAGGTGTGAAACGATGACCTTCAAGCGAGATCTTGCGTTGGAGACGGTGATCCCCAACTTTTGCGCGTAGGATAGCAGTAAATGACGAGGGCCATGGCGCGCCAAAGTGGACCTATCGGGCGGGTCAGCATTAGGTGCCACTCTTGTGATGCAATCCTGTACGCTCACCTCGTTCATGCACATCCATGCATTACGTCTACTGCCATCTGTCATGATGCGATAGTCGCAAACCAGTGACAACATGAAACCGCCCGCAAAGCAGTGCCCATTGATTGCGGCTATTGTAGGAACTAGATACCTCGGTCAGTAGTTGATGAACAACAGGCTTAAATGATCGATTACTTGGAAAAGTTAGCAGACGAGCTAAAAGTGGGTTAAAGGTGACTGAAGAGACATAGAAGATGAGTCTGATGGCATATTCGAAGGTGCCCTATATTTACCCGGAAAGAAATTGGGATTGGGGAGCGCATTTGCAAGATCAAGGCCTAGAATTGCATCAGTACAATCTTCGGGAGGATATGGAAGGAAGACACCATTGCTGAAATACTTGTCCTGATCCCTTTTGCCTACGAATATCAGGGCGCCTTTCCCACCGGTCTTGTCCTTGTCTTCCTGTGCAGTTCTCCACTGCTCGCGCCAGTCACGTTCGACGGTATCGAGTGCTGGTTTAAGTCCGTGATCAACGAGGACGTTAGTCAAGCGACTATCGTTTCCATTATGGAGCTCAATAATCCACAGGTGGGGTTTAGCTGGAGTAGGTTGAATAGGGAAGCAAAGAAAGTTAAATTAGAGTTGGCTTACGGTGGGTCAGAGTGATGAGAGGGCCATCAGCGGGGAGACTCAGAGAATAGGACATATATGTATGTAGTAGGCTAGGTTGTTGTTAACCCGGGCGTCCATTATAAGGGATCCGTCAAGGCATGTGATTAGTATACGGGCTTTGAACGTTCCAACTTCGGGATGTTTCAAAAGTTAGGCACGACAAAGAACCCACCACTTCCGTAGCGGGTAGAGGGAATGACGGAGAAACGGAGATCGAGTACCTAGAGACTATGTAGAGCGTCCTCCAAGAGCTTGCCAGGGCTCCATACTCCACGCAATCCCTCAAGAAACTACCCAGAGTTCACCACGAAATAATAGACAAGAGAAACACTTGAGTTAATCATGCCCAGCGCCGATCAAGGACGAAACGTAAACAGTGTGCAAACAAAAAGCTCATTTCACAACCACGACGATGAGTTTGAACAAACTCCGGGAAGAAGAGATCAAAGGTTTTTTTGTTCTTGCTATAGATCGACATAACTAGACTGACACTGTATTCACCACCAGCCAAATTCGAGGAGCGTGACGCTCACATCCGGGAGTCGTGGGTACGGGCTATGGAAGCTCGTCTGGTTCGAGATGAGCTCGAAAAGTGCCAGAAGGGGGAAGGTGTTAACCACTACGAAAACTGCAAGTGGCTTTCAGAGAAGTATCTCAATATGCTCCGCGAAAACAAGGTACGCATTACGAACCCGACCTTGCTGAACACATGTTTGACGACAAAACGGGATGCAGGTCCAAGGGTACAAACATATAGACATCTAATTGACGAAGATTCCATCTGCTTCAGGCTCCCCGAATTGGCCACGTCATATATTTGCAGATAACCTGAGTCCCATT
This sequence comes from Termitomyces sp. K1Aa, assembly GCA_018221735.1. Lineage (NCBI taxonomy): Eukaryota > Fungi > Basidiomycota > Agaricomycetes > Agaricales > Lyophyllaceae > Termitomyces > Termitomyces sp. K1Aa. The sequence continues at coordinate 17,261 of JABAJX010019828.1, forward strand.
ATTGTTTTTTTCATTCAATGTCGGGAGCTTTTACGAAGAAGACTGCAGACAATTCAAGATGATTGCATAAACACAACCACCTCGGCCTCGTGGACAATGTTCAACATCTTCATCTTCGGTCACACGGGGTAGACGTCGATCGTGGGTGTAAGACTACTTTCCCTAGAATTAAAAAGATGCGAGATGTTGGGCCAATCCCACGATCACCGCAACGACAGCGACCCCAAATATTGTTACCCCCAAATGATTAGGAATTGCGTCCGACGGCCTACGTGATTCAATGTCAAACAAGGAAAGCAAGGTAAAGATTTGACTCACTGAGAGGTACTGGCTTGAGGTGACTGGACAGTAGTCGGTGATCCAGATATACTCGAGGATGAGCTCTGATTCTGGCCAACTGTATTACCGACAGAGGCCGATGGGTTCATTGCGCGTGTCGTATTTCCTTGCAGCGCCCAGGACACACCTCCCAAAACATGGGACAAAAATAATTGATCCTGTGATCCATTTGGGTCAACTAAAGAATAGCACTGAGTGCCATAATTGACCTGCCAGGTTTCATTCAGGTGCCCAAGACTTGTATAAAAGCTCCGTCCTGCAAGACCCTGCTTGTCGGGATCGGCGCCACTGCCGTGGAGTTGGTACCATGCTGAAGTGTGGAGATGGTAAAAGTCTGTCCACGGAAGAAAGGGATGCGGTACCAAGGGGATGAGGTTTTCCTTGATTGAATTTCCGAGTTCCGTTGTCTTTGGAAACGTTGCATAAGTCGGAGTCAGCGAGAGAAGGGTTCATCGTGCACCAATGTAGCTGGATTCGTTGGCTGCGATTAGGACAAATGCACCAACGGTCCTGGGATCCGACTTGAAGTTATACCTGTTAAATCAAGATTGGTGTAGGCACAACTTTAAATGACATATCCCATGTACCAACATTTCGTCGCGAACGTGCCAGGCGGCAGGCAGCATGCTGGTGCTGGGATGTGTGTTGTCCAGTACATCGACAATCTATTGTAAAATAAGATAACGCGGCGCAGGAGTGGGACAGTGTTCGGATTTCGCTCACAGCGTCCTGTAATTCTGGGTGGTAGTCGAAGTAGGCACCTGAAGCAAGCACGATGTCACATTCAAAGGAGCGCGCCAGTAGTAGGTTTGAGTTTTTTTAAAAAGGAATAATATGGCGTACCGATTTCGCGTCCATAGAATGTGGTGTTGACCAGGGAGTCAGAGGATGAGTGTACCCCTATAAAGTTCCCGCCTAGATTGAGATATGTTTGAAAGGCTGCCTTCCCCTCGTCATCTAGTACTGTAGGATTCATGGAGATTGAGAAAGCACTCTCTAATCATGTTTTGCAAAGAAACGGACTTTCGCCGGTGGTGCTAAGAAATAGGAGCGCGTCATATTGGCTGAGATTCTCGATAGTAAACTGTGCTCTATCTTCTGTGGAATCAAAATTGACATTCATAGAGGATCCATTTGCTCTAAGAGCAGATATCGCAGTAGGAATGGAGTCGTGTCGGAAGCCCGCTGTGGCAGAGTATATTAGGACTCGCGCAGGTGGTCGTGTCTGCACCATAACAATTGACAAGAACAGGAGGGCCAGAAGGTAAAGCGGAGGAGATAAATTGGACATCAATGTTTTAGCGAATTGGAAGAAGCGCGAAGGATCCAAGGGAGTTAGTTCAACTTAAAGCTTAAAGCTAAAGGTTGGCATCGACGGTCAAGTGCACCTGTGGGATCATTGGATATATTGACACTTGATCAGTGTCTCCACTCATCTCGGCATGGATCAGTACAGGATCAGCAGAAGTATTTATGTACTGTTTTCAACGAAGTAAAGGAAGGGTCCCGTCAAACTCGATAGAGAGGGTATTCATTAGCATTAGTAGGGAATATATAATCTCAATGTAAGCCCTGAACTAGTAAATAATGGAGCGGTGTAGTGAGATGTGATGCTGTTGATAAATGAGCTGGAGTATTAGAAATGTAGAACGCCGACATGAAGGAAATGTAGGAAAGTGGTTTGGCAATCACCTATTGGGGATTGCACTCGGGTTGCTGTCCATCACCATATTCATCGTCGTCGTCTTCATCTTCCCAGTCATCTTCATCTTCCCCGAACTGGTGTGAAAAGTGGTCAAAGAAGGCTTGGCCGGCTGGGAAAGACCCAGTACGCACATCCAGGATATCACTTTCCTCAAATTTGGCCTCCGTCACAACCTCGGGAAGTGGCTCTGGGTCTTTCCGTTTTGGCGGAAGTAAAGACTCAAGGGCCTGATAATATTGTTGAAATCAGGTATAAAGGATTAACATAGAGGATGCACCTTTTTGTCGATCGTCTTGAGCCATTCATCGTCAGGCATCTCTATCGCGAGAATGACATAAAGATCGCCTTTCTCGTTTGAGCGTTTGTGTATAGGCATTCCTTCACCACGTAGAACTATGGACCCTTCAGAGTGGAGTATCTTGCCAGGAGGGCTGGTGACTTCGATGCCTCGACCGTCGAGGTGTGTAAGGAGGATCCGCGAGAATCCGAAGAGAGCTTCCGAGAGGGTGATCTTAACATGGGTCAGGAGATCGTTACCTGAACGTTCAAATGATTCGTGAGGGAGAGCTTTGAGAACAAACACAACATCGCCGGCAGGGACACCAGGCTAGCCTCGTAAGATTGTCGTAGATGACACAAGATATGAGTGGCTCACCTGCTCGTCCCCAGCACCAGGAAGCACAATCCTTTGGCCATTTGTCATGCCCTTCTCGATGACTATCTCCTGGCGTTTCTTTTCTGCCACAGTTTTCTCGCCCTTGCACTTCTTGCACCTTGCTACCTATGGGCTGATGCCGCCAGTAAAGGTATGGAAAAGCTCACCTGTCCTTTTCTTTCAACTTCTCACCGACCCCGTGACAGGAAGTGCACATAACTCTTGAAGAACCCAGGCGAGAGGACGACAACTACGAGAGAAATCAGCGGGCGTGACGGGGAAAAAAATCGTCAAACTTAACTGTGTGTGCACAATAGTGAACCCTTTCCCATCGCAGTCAACGCACTTCTTGGGCTTTGCACTGCCTTTGGCGCCAGAACTAAAGATATTCAATACTTCCGTTACACAAAGACGCAATCACTCACCCATGACATTGCCCACAGAGTGCTTCCCGCTCCATGTTCATCTTAACAGTCTTGCCATTGTATAGATCGTCTAGCGTCACCTCATGTGGGATGACTTCTGGTCCCCGCCCTCGCCTTCCAGCACCTGGGCCGGCTGGATCAAAGAACATGCCTTCCTGGCCAAAAAATTGGGCAAACAGATCCGCTGTATCAAAACTCGGACCACCACCACGTCCATTCAATCCATCCATCCCACGTTCATCGTAGATAGCCCGCGTTTGAGAGTCATTGAGAACTTCATAGCTGGATCAGACGGTCAGATGGTACTTGTAAACAACAGACACAAGTGTACACACGCGGATACCAATTCTTGAAACCTTTCGTGAGCTTGAGGGTCGTTAGGGTTTTTGTCCTATCATATTCAACAGCTCGTAAAAGTCGACTTTGATGATAGAATGGACGACGCATACTGGGTGGTGTTCTTTAGCCTGGCACAACATTTAGCGACATAGTCTTGACAGGGACTGCATAGATACCTTTTTCATGTAGGCCTTCCTTATTTCAGCTTGGAAAAATATGAGCAAAATCTTTCCTGGGATTGGGAATTTCAGTACCTTCGCTGGCAGACGGAGGAACACCCAAAATGTCATACAGCTCTGTCTCGACGGCCACTAAAGAAGGGAAACGTTGAGAACACAATAGACTCAGATCGAGACCGAGCCGCTCACTTATTATGTTCTTCCTGAGGGAAAGAGAGGATGAATGTGATGAAATTGATTAGAGCCCAGACACGGGCACAAAACGCGTTGCTTGATGTTTTACGCCACAGGCGTGAAATTTTTTTCAATCGGAGACACAATAATATTTTCAGATCCTTTATTTAACGTTCAAATCATTCAGGACATCCCTTCAATCTCGTCCAGACGAACTTGAACCTGTAAGTTCCTTTTCAATCTTTCTAATGATGCTTCAAACTATTATCTACATTGTCCGACTGGTTTCTTCCCAGCTATGACGATTAACCTTACTGAAATATCATGTCTCATGCGTCTTTCACAACTGACTCTTTTTCCCTTAGGTATGTTGCAAATTTATTGGGGGTTGTAAATCTATCTGTACAGAGGAGAATGTACAATTCAGTTCATAGGGCCTTATTGAGAAACCTGATGTATTTGTTTATGTCCAGTGCTCCCCCGAACATAATGAACTTCTACTTCGAGGCTGCTACGACGTTGGACCGTCTGGATGCCAAAGAAGGGTCCATCAAAGGTGTCCTCGCAACTCTACCTGAGAAAAATCGCAAGCGAACCACTGCTCTTGTGATTGAAACGCTCAAATGTAAGGTCGACAGCAGTTGGCCCTTGAAACGTCTTTGAAAAATCTCGATTACAGACAAATCGGTCTTGACCAATGTGATAGATCAGACAAAGCTCTTGAAGGAGGAGAGAAAGATAACTTCCCTCAATCTTGCTCTTGTACTGGTTCACGATTTACTGTTATCTGGGGGCATTCAGGCAGGAGATGGGCCAGTGAAACAGGCAATACTCCGGCATAAGACCCGCTTGCATGGAGAGCTGCAAAAGATCAAGATAAAACGAGGAGTTAAGGCAAATACTGAATTAGCACGGATTGGTGACCGGAGAGCGGGTGCGTTTCTTCGAGTAACTAACACGTCATTCCCATATTTGATCACTCTGGCAGCCTGCATACCGCGTTATGTTCGAGTCAATACGTTATTTTGGTCAACAGACCAAGCCATCGAATCATTAATATCCCAAGGCTTCACTGCCTCGGACCCCTTTGAATCCGAGTAGGTTTCTCGTCCAGCTTCACCGCCGACCCCATCACCCACTGTTTGTTCAATTAGAACTGGTTTCATGAGGGACAAGCATATACCTGATCTTCTGATCTTCTCACCTCAGGCCGCCTTTCATGAGGATCCACTTTACAAGGCTGGGAAAATCATCCTGCAGGACAAGGCCTCATGTTTCCCCGCGGAGGTTTTAGCACCACCTGCCACTGACAGCACTTTCGTTATCGATGCCACGTCTGCACCAGGTAATAAAACATCCCACCTCAGTGCCTTAATGAAGAACAAAGGAAAGGTCAGCAAAATTGGCAACTACTTACAACGACAGTTAACTGTTCTTAATATAGCTATTTGCATTTGAGAGAGATAAGAGGAGATTTACGACACTTACGACAATGCTGTCTAGAGCTGGCTGCAAGAACGTGGAGCCAATGAACGCTGATTTTCTGACAGTCGATCCGTCAGATCCAAAATACGCAAAAGTCACCCATATGTCAGTTCAGGTTACTCTTACCTCGTGGAATGTCGAGAGCTAATTGAGAGAAATGGTACAGACTACTCGATCCATCCTGCAGCGGATCTGGAATAGTGAATCGATTGGACTATCTTGAGACAGGTATATGCTCTTTAAATCCGTTTAGGTGATCCTGGAATGTGGTTTGGGTTTGTATCTAGAGATCGCAGATGAAAACGACCAAGAAGATCGCCTTAAACGCCTATCCAGTTTTCAGGTCATGATGGTGAAACACGCTATGCGATGTGAGTTTGGGCAAGTGCTAATGATACGAGGGTTCCTTCTGACGCCACCCTCAGTCCCTGGGGTGAAAAAAATTGTGTATTCAACATGCAGCATACACGCGACGGAAAATGAACATGTTGTACTCGAATCTCTTCAATCCGAGGAGGCGAGGGAAGGGCCATTTTCTTTGGCAAGTCCAAATGAAGTTCTGCCTCAGTGGCCACGCCGAGGTTTTCCGGCGGAAATGGAACATCAGAGTAAGTCACTTCAGTCAACTTTTACTTCATCGCGTTGTCTAAATAGTTATTGGCTAGGCCAAGCGGCGTCGTTAGTGCGATGTTTGCCAGGTGAGGATGCCACCAACGGGTTCTTTGTTTCCTGCTTCATCCGCGATCGGACTTCCAAAAAAAAAAGGAAGGTAGATGCAATTGAAAGTGAGATCGATCGTGCCAGGAAAAAGAAGAAAAAAAGTAAACGGAATGAGGTCGCCCAAAGTTGCAGCTGATATGTACAAAAAAGGGATCCCAAAATTTTTTGAGTATATTGATAGCTCCCGTTCGATGTCATATAAAATCAGGTCTACAATGAGGAGGACAGTAATTACACGGAATCTTTGCTGCTTTTGTCAGTCGTCCGAACAGCTACTGCGAACCATGTGTGAATACTTTGTTGTCCATTACCTCCCAAACTCCCAGTGTCATTGAAGGGTGATCAAAAATGGTCGAAAGGATGCATCAAAAGTTGAGGATCAATGAAGTTTAAAGAGTGAACGAAGCCTGTGAGACATGGCGCTACAGAGTGTTAGAGGTGAATACGGGAAATCAGAACGTGTTTCGATTAGCTGGTCTGTTGCTGAGCATATTGGCCTTGATAATAGGATGCATAATTGTAGTCTTGAGGTTGTTGATACCCTGTTGCCCCCGGATAACCTGTCCACTGCCCTCCATAACCTCCGGAGGCGCCGTATGTTGCTTGAGGTGGACGATAACCGCCTTGCATCTGCTGATTGTTGTTCCCAGGCTGTATCCAAGATTCGGGACGACGCCAAGGGGGAATATTTGAGCCACCAGCTGTGATGTCGTGCCCCATGCTAGGTGCAGACCAGCCGGCGTTAGCATCATTCGCACTAGATCCTCCTCCTTCACCAAGTTCTGCCATCAAACTCGCGTATTCCGAATCGAATCCAGCCCTACCACCAGGAGGAGATGGGCCATCAGGAGGCATGGGAGGGGCATTTGGGTCTTTGTTAACAGTGCAATCGCGAGCCATATGACCAGCACTGCCGCAAACACGACAGATAATGTTGGCAGTAAAATTCCGCTGTTCCGGGCAATCGTATTTGCGGTGCCCGACGCCGCCACAATTTTGACAAATCTGGTTTTCGTCGTCTCGCAAGGTTCCATTGAGCGCTGCAAGCTCCCGAAGTTGGTTGCGCTTGTGGTCATTTTGGCCCTCAGGAGTAGATGCAGCCTGTGATCAGATGTAAGTAAAGAATAGATGATGTTATCGAATTCAATGTTCACCGTTTCTATGACTTTGTTGATCATTTTTACACAAGCAGCAACCTTCTCTTCTGTATCGGCAAGGACTAGACAATGAAGATCCTCCTCCGCGTCATCAGCATATTGGTCAGGGCGAGCTTTTCCTTCTTTGACACTGCCCTTGCCCCGGATGCTGATCTTAGCACCACTCTCGCGCTCCATCTTCTTCAAACTGTTGCCACGAGGACCAACAAGTAAACCGAAGAAGTTGATTTCAGGGAATTCTTTGACCGGAATATAAACTTTATCGGAGGGACGTTGGGAGCGTTTTTGCTGGTGATACTCGACGGGAGGGCGGAAATTAGGATCATTTTTCATGGCCCTATCGACGAGTCTGATACGTTCGTCCTCGAGCTTTTTACGGTAGCGCACTTCGCGAGTATTTGTTCGGCGACCATGAGCATCGTAGGTAGGAGGAGGGGAAGGAGATCTTCAAGTTTATATGAGTATATGCACATCTTGCTATGGCATGTAGATCGCACCTTTCTCTTTCAGGAGGAACAAAATCATTCAATCTCAGTTTACGATTGATCTCTTCCAATCGAAGATGAATAGCGTAATTGTCGAGCTGGGCTTGAGATACACCAGCGGCGGAAATGGCAGTCGGCAGACCAGGAATATCTGTCTTAACATCTCCCCAGCGGCTGCGCCTTTTGCGAGGGGCGTTGGGGTCAACTGGCGTGAGTCACAAACGAGAAAGGGACAGGGTTAGTATCATAGTCAGTATTAGCTATAGAGTCGGGTGCCATCCTCCACGTTAAAATTACGCGAGCTGCAGAAAATTTCAAGAAATTCCGTGAAAGTTACTCCAAAGCAACGGCGGGAAGGCGAACGTAAGAAACATGCTTTAAGAGTACTCCGCTTACCTTTGGTATCTCCGTTACCTGGAGAGTCCTCTCTACCACGTTTGCTATCATCGTTATACGATGGGCGCGGGTATGCAGAAGGAGATGGTTGGGCAAGTTGAGGAGGAGCTGTCTCCTCTGTGGGAGCTGGCCCAAAGCGACGGCGTTGTCCCAGCGGTACTGACAGAGAAGAGGTCATTAGCCGCAGCAGGCCTACGACGCCAAACTACATACCATCGTTTGTACCAGTAATCTGGCGAGTTGCAGGTCTCCACATTTTATTCAAGAAATAGAGTACAATCGTACAGAGAGAGAGAGAGAGAAGCGGGACTGATGATGGTGGTCGAGGAACAACGAACAAGATGACAAGTCCCACGCCGATTGGCTTTCGGCTCCGCTTCAATTTGCCTACACACAACACCCGAACCAAATTCTATAGTGTCATTTCGCAACTCTGCTCTGCCGCCTTTGTTGGGGAGAGCATGTCCAAACGAAGTGCAGAAGGCCAGGCCTGTTTATTCATCATGATATGCCACCAAAATGACAGTTATACAGACTTTGCTGAGTCGTCTATCAAGCGCGCAAGGAAAGACGATGACGAAGACTACGCTATTATAGCAAACGAGGACGATGCGATCCCACCTTCACCCCCAGACACATCTCTCGTTCCGAGGGGAGCTACTATCAATTTCAGTGCTTTGACAAGGAAGCTCGCTGAAGCAAGACGCGCTAGAGCAATGGAACCCACAAACCTATCTTCTTTGGAAGCTCACCGCCGGCAACAAGCTAGCCTGGTCTCTCACATATTCATGGATCAGGATTTTTCGTGGCTGCACTTGAAACCAGACCATGCTTCACGCCCTCTCTGGATCAGCCCTGAAGACGGTCATATTATTCTTGAGGCGTTTTCACCAATTGCTGAGCAAGCGCAGGATTTCTTGACTGCTATCAGCGAACCAGTCAGCAGGTATGTATTGACGCTGTCAGTAGGTAATCATATCAATTTCGCCCAGACCCGCCTTCATCCACGAATACAAGCTCACTTCGTACTCGCTTTATGCCGCCGTCTCTGTTGGATTGCAAACAGAAGATATAATAGAAGTCTGTGTGCTCTGCACTTGATCATTCGTGGTCCTCAGAGCTAATAGTTAATGGTTTGAAGGTCCTAAATCGCTTATCCAAGGTAAAGTGTCTCTCAGAGCTGAAAGATTTCAACGCTTTGATGCTTGGAATTCAGGTTCCAGTGCCTGAAAGCATCACTTCTTTCATTCGAGAGCGGACATTAAGTTACGGCAAGGTTAAGCTCGTCCTTAAACACAACAAGTACTTTGTGGAGTCTAGTCACCCTGAAACGCTGCAGCTGCTACTCAAGGATAGAGTTATCCGAGAGGCTCGGCTTATCACCGCTCAGACGGACAACAGTATCAAGGCTGCCACATTCACCACATCGAAAGCGCCGGTGAAGGGCAGTCTGACAATTCCAGGGACCAAAGATGCTGAGAAAAACAAAGGTGATCCCGCGGCTACAACTCGAAGCGCCACCGACGCCGATCTGTTCACTTCGGTGGTAGGCGTTGAATCTGGTAAGCTTCAAGTTTCATCGATTCACAACCAATCCCTATCCACTCGGATCTGCATAAGACGAGATCGACGAGGATGATGAAAACGTTCATGCGTTCGAGATAACCGATGCAAAAATTGATGTACGTCTACACAAACTCCTGATATATCCTGTTTTCACGTTTCAAATCGCAGGACGTAAAAAGGCGATGCAATGAGTTGGAGTACCCTATGCTTGAGGAATATGACTTCCGCAACGACACCGTCAATGCCAATCTTGATATTGACTTGAAGCCTGCGACTGTCATACGACCTTACCAGGAGACCAGCCTGAGCAAGATGTTTGGCAATGGGTATACATCTTCGCTTCTTTGTTCTTGTTACTTGAACCAAGTTCCCGTTCTACAGGCGTGCTCGATCTGGTATTATTGTCCTTCCTTGTGGAGCAGGAAAAACTCTCGTCGGAATCACAGCCGCGTGTACGATCAAGAAGTCTTGTCTAGTACTCTGCACTTCTTCGTGAGTATTTCTTTACCGTTTTGTCATAAAATACTTACGTGTACATGCTCGCGCTGTAGTGTATCCGTCATGCAATGGAAGTCTCAGTTTATGCTCTGGTCTAACGTCACAGACCGTCAGATTGCGGTATTCACCGCTGACCAAAAAGAGAAAGTAAAGTGTTTGTACCAAATTGAAGGTAACTTTGTGTTCACATTCTTTCCAAGTTTGCTGGGGAGAGCGGCATTGTTGTGTCGACCTATTCAATGGTGGCTAATACCCATAACCGATCCCACGAGTCGAAAAAAATGATGGAATTTCTGACATCGAGGGAGTGGGGTTTCATATTGCTCGATGAAGTTCATGTCGTTCCTGCGGCGATGTTCCGACGAGTTGTCACCACTATCAAAGCTCATTCTAAACTCGGCCTCACTGGTAAGCCGCCACACCAGTAGTGACTCACTAACAAATCCATCTTTTCTCACAGCAACCCTTGTCCGGGAGGACGACAAGATTGCCGACTTGAATTACATGATCGGACCAAAACTCTACGAAGCTAATTGGATGTAAGAAGCTTCGAAGCTGTGCTTGTGATGATCATTGTGATTATTAATCTTGTTGCCATCAGGGACCTTGCCGCGAAAGGCCACATCGCTAATGTTCAGGTTTTCTTATATTCCACAATGGTTATAAAATTCCATGGCTGACCCTTGTACCAGTGTGCCGAGGTATGGTGCCCGATGACGCCGGAGTTCTATCGTGAATACCTTCGCGAACAGTCACGGAAGCGCATGTTGTTGTATTGCATGAATCCTAACAAGTTCCAAGCGTGCCAATTCTTGATCAAGTACCACGAGGACAGGGGAGACAAAGTCATAGTATTCTCTGACAACGTGTACGCGCTGGAGGTCAGTTTTTTTGCATCTTGGTACTTCTCTGAAGGATTGCTCACGTCAATTGCCTGCAGGCCTACGCCAAACGCCTTGGCAAACCCTTTATTCATGGTGGCACGGGCCAAGTAGAGAGGATGAGGGTCCTGTCTTGGTTCCAGCACGATGCAAAAGTCAACACAATCTTCCTTTCAAAAGTCTGTTTTTTGACTGTCATAGTGGAGTTCTTGAAGTGAACTGATGATACTTTCCAAAACGAACTGCAGGTCGGAGATACATCAATCGATCTCCCTGAAGCCACTTGTCTCATACAAATATCGTCTCACTTCGGTTCGCGCCGCCAAGAAGCTCAACGTTTGGGTTTGTAGTTCCTTCGATCACTTTAAAAGACCTGTTGCTACATCTCATACTACTAGGTCGAATCCTTCGTGCAAAACGTCGTAATGATGAGGGGTTTAATGCCTTCTTCTACTCGCTCGTCTCGAAAGATACTCAGGAGATGTTTTATAGTACCAAGCGGCAACAATTTCTGATCGACCAAGGCTACGCTTTCAAGGTCATCACACATCTCGATGGCTTGGAGGATCTTCCCGATCTCGTTTATAAAACGCGCGATGAACAGATTGAACTGTTATCGTCCGTTTTGCTGGCAAATGAAAGCGAAGCAGATCTGGGATCAGATATCCGTGCCGTAGAAGGGGATTTGGCCGGAACCGTCACTTCAAAGGACTTTGGTCCTACTAAGTTTCCCACAGCCCAGCGCACGACAGGTTCACTGACGGCTCTCAGTGGTGCCCAGCACATGTCCTATGTCGAGAAAAACAAAGCTGCGAATAAATCCCTTGCTCGAGAGGCTACCCCTCGTCATAAACTGTTCACCAAGAGGGACAAAGAAAAGGCAGCTGCAAGGAAAGAGGCTCGAGCGGCAGTTCGGAGCTGAATGTCGGGATAATCGGATGTTCATTGGTACCTTGCGGAACTGGTATGATTTTCATCTCTTTGTGACATACGGACTCTAAAAATTTGACAGATGATGAATGACACACTCTCTCTTGGAAGAAGATGCGATATCTGGAGTTGTATGTTAGATTCAGTGCTAAGATGAGTGGCCTATAATAGGAGTTTAAATAATTCCCTTGAGAAAATGAATTCTGAGACGTGTCGGAGTGCAGGCATTTGTGACATGCCCGAAATGGGAAGAGTAAAAAAGGGGTTGGAACCAAGTCAGACGAGTGCCAAAGAGATCCGACTCTTTGTGAACGATGATTTGTCATGGCCTCACTAGCAGACTACGGCTCGTGTGTAAGTACATCCCAGCAGATGGCAATGGAGAGGCCAAAGAAGAATCTCAGAAATCTTTAGGGTCTCTGGGCATCGTGGGTCGTGCAAGGAGGTGCCCCGATCACGCTCCAAACAAGGAAACGAGAGATTGAATCTCCCGATTCCTGCGCTGGGGTCCATTTATATGTCTACATAGTACAAACCTCCATAACCAGCTTTCTCTCCCTCCGTATATCTCGGTTTTTTGACGCCTCGCTCTTCTCATGTCATCAAAGCGCGGTCGCAAAAGGAATGACAATCTTCCTCCCAATCGCGCTCGGGATGTCCAGAGAGCGTTTCGTGCTCGGCGCGCCGCACACTTGCTTGTAAGTTTATGCGGATTCCTATCATCAATTATATGAATCCTGTTATCAAATAGGCGCTAGAACACAGAGTCGCGGAGCTTCAGGAAGAGAATGCTAAGCTCCGTCGAATGGTCGGATGGCCTCCAGATGATCGACCACCTCTGGGTAGGGGACCGACCGGCAAAGACAAACCCAAATCAACAGATAGTGGCAGTGGCTCTTATGCCATCGATTTTTTCTCTAGCCACGGCTCCGAGTCTGGCTCATCTCCGCGCGCCAGTTCACTCTCACCTTCTGCTGTCGCAAGTTCCTCGCGCGGGCTCCATGTTATCGATTCCGAGACATGGGAGAATGCTTTCACTATGGACGACACCAACGATCCACCATCAGAATCTTCGTATCAACAATTGCCACCCGTGGAGTCGCCGGTATCGACCAAGCCAATGTACCCGTCCTACGGAAGTGGGCTTTCATCATCCCTGCCATCCTCTTCATCTCGTAGTCCTACCGCACCCTCCACCACAAATACGTACATGCATTCGCCAACCACGTACTCCCATTCTACAGAGAGACACTTGGAAGGATCTTACAGCAGTCCAAGCTTCGTCGGGAGATTAGCCGAAGTGCGCGTAGATTCTCGCGAACAATATTCCTATCACGCGCCGCCTTATCAGAATCACGACACCACCATGCACTGCCGAAGTCCACCACCATCTTCAACAACTCCCTCACACACCCCTCTACACCAACGCGATGTTCCTGCCCCAGGACCCTTCAATCATCGGCGGTCTGTTACTGAACAATATTCCATAGGCCACAGCTTGCATCTGCCCATCCCTGCTCAAATGCAGGCTCACCAAGTCTCGCGATCACTCGACCAACACCGTGTGCATGATGGGGCCACTGTACATCAACATCAGCAGCAGCAGGGACAACAGGGACACGCCTACCAGATAGGAACGTATGGCCCTGATGGACGTTTGAACTCTATGCCCTGATAAATTTCGGACTGACATCTCCACCTCCCTCTAAGTATAACTAATAGTCAGAGCTAATAGTATTACAAGAACTTCATGGCAACATCTGCATGTAATCCATTTGACGGCTATATCATTATTGTACCTTCTGCTATAGTTCATATACCTAGATCGATTGAATGTATCCTATCATCTCGAGGAATGTACTATTTACTCGGATTGAGAGCCCGAGTCGTGGCGATGGGAACAATTGCATAAGGTTTGAACGGTGGCGTAGATTGTTGTATGTAGGCGATTCTTTTGAAAGCCTTACAAGAGACCCCTATCCATATGTCGCCTGACAAGTGTAATAGTAAGCGGTCGATTGAGATAAGTATAATCATGAACATGATCGGACTCAGATGATTGGTCAAGAACAACATCAACGGCTACTTAACAAACGTCCAAAAAACCTTAAAACCTCAATTTCTTAGACATCAAGGTTGCACCAGTCGACCTTTCCTTCGGCGCCGTATCTCTTTTCCAACCATTCATTCGCGAGTTTGAAGTGATTGTTTCCCAAGAACCCACGATCTGCTGAACGCGGTGATGGATGCTACACAAAAAATAAGATCTAGTCAGGGCACAACAGAGAAAGACTTACGGCACTTGTCAAGATCAAGTGTTTTCCCTAGTTACCGAATTTTTTTCCCTATCAGCAGTCCGCGAATAATCGATGGATACGCTGAAGTCCAAACCTTGTCTAATTTTGCGACTCTTTTGCCTGCCCAAGCTCCCCAAGCCAAAAAAACAACACCGCGACCAAATCCGGCGGTGCCGGAACCCATCCCGACAGTCGGAAGATTAGCACCACCATACCTATCTACTATATCCACGACCTTGTCTGTGAACTCTTCCCACCCTTTGTTGGAATGAGACCCTGCAGCTCCCGCGCGGACAGTGAGACAAGTGTTGAGCATAAGGACACCGCCCAAGGCCCATGCTGTTAAATTTCTTTACGAGACACGGTGACTCCTGATCGCATGGTCGCGACTCAAAGTACTCACCCATGATTAGGAATCTCGAAGCCCGAATACTCAGCCTTGAGCTCTTTGTAGATCTGTCAATCCACCAATTACTTACTGTCAGTTGGCCTGGCCATAATAAGGAACACGCGCACGTTATGCAAGGAAGGAGGAATCCCGACACCCGCCGGTACAGAGAAACATAATCCTCGCGCGGAATTTAATTTACCGTTAGACTCGTGTAAAAAAATTTTGGCTTACCATGAGCTTGACCACGCCCATGATAAGGATCTATAGAGAAGTATGTTCATGTGGAGCAACAGTATTTCTGTTCCAGGATAGATACTCACCCTGTCCCAATATGACTACTTTCACCTTGCCTAAAGGTGTGTTTGACCACGCATAAATGTTTTTTGCTGTCACAAATTTAAAATCCTAATGTTTTACGAGAAATGGAGCGAGTTAAAAGAACATTCTTACGCGCGGGGTATATCTTGAGTTGGGCAAAACTATCATCTAGAGTCCTTACGCCCTCCTCCCAAAGGAACTGCTTCAATTCAATGAAGTAAGGTTTCTTAATTTCATCTTTAAGGAGTTTAAGCCTTCACAAGCATTAGATAGAGGGAGAGGTTATATAATTAGACTGTTTTCTGGAAGTTTGCTTACCAACTTTTGCCCATAACTTCACATTCAAGCTTTAAGAGGCGCCTCTGATCGTTTGTCAGAGTTTTTACATATTCTGACATCGAGAAGGGTATAGAGTTAAGCTTTTGAAAACCAAAAACCATTGGGCCATTCAGTTTCCCGGACGAAGAGCTCGATGAACCAGACGGTGTAAGCTTCAGTTTTTTTGTAGATAATTCCGAGGAAGATTTCTCCTGGGAGCCCATCATGTCTACAAGTGTTATCTGGCGTTTGTTACCACCACTGCCCTGGGAGTCACTGGCAGATTTTGGGGTAGATAATAATCCAGGAGGCCCATCATGATCCTCTTGAGTTGATTTGACGCTAACTTCGATATCCTCGAGATAAACCGTACTAGACATGGTAGGTTGGTGAGCTGTCAAGGTGAGAAAAGACAGGTAGGAAAGCGCGTCTGACTTTTATACAGACGCGAACGTGGGAGCAACTAATTACATACAGACCGCGCTGAGTCTTTAGTTAAGGTACCGCGCGCTAAACTAATTTGGAAGGTCCAGATATCACGTGCGCGCGGTAAAGATATCCAGCACATCAAAAGTTGCTCTTCCTTGCAATGCTCAGCGCGCTCAACCGCTTGACCAGCTCTTGATTTAATTTTTTTGCTAAAAAGCTCAGAGTCTCCATTAAACCTCACAAGCTGCCTCGCTCACGCTCCTCCCCATCACCCCCGTTGTCCGGGCGACCGACAAATCGCAATGACACGACGCAAAGATCACGACAGAATGGGCGTGTGATGCGTCGGCGATTGAACTCGAGTAGCAGCAATAATACCGTTAGAGCTAAAGCAGGACACATGGCAGCAAGCATGGACTGGAGCACGAGCTATCAAGCGGGGTCATCAAGGTATGTTCAGTGACTCATGAGCAATGTCGCTTCATACTCATTCAAAATGGGCTGGCTAGTTCTGCTTCACGGAGTAGCGATAGTGATTCTGAGACTGAATATGAAAGTCCTCACTCTCTTCGTGGAAGATCCGCACCCCAGAATAGTTCATCCTTAGCCGTCAAGGACGATAATCCGGAAGCGTCGCTCAGGCGGCGGCGCAGTCCGCATGCGACCCTCTCAGGCGACTCTGGCAATGGGTCGTCATTACTCGCTCCGCGTCAGCATTTCACTCGTTCGCGTTCCCCAGCTCTCAACGGCCACGCCAAGAGCTCCGCTCGCCGCCACATGTCACCAGCAATCTCGCGTTCACGTCGGGGCGTGTCGCATGACATCACTTTTTTCCCTACACTCCTAGAATTTAGCATCCCGTTATTTCTAACGTCGTGGACATGGGATTTCTCTGCTGATTTTCGTAAGTGCGGAGAATCAAACATTCTCCTCGGTGCGATACTATACGCTTCTCATACTATATACAAGTTTTCGGATGCGGAAACCAATATCGGCCAGCATAGTTTATGGATTGTAAAGGGTGAGTTTGGTTTGGTATTTCTTCTATCAACTCGCCGCTGATTCTACCTTGAGAACTCATCATATTCAGCTTTATCGTGGTTTTATATAGCATATGGACACATAGTACATTATCGCATTCTCAAACCATGAAACAAGCTTTCCGTCGCCCATCCGAAGTGAAGGACTCCAAGCGCTCTAGTCACCTTATCACCACCCCAAAGAATGATTTTGGATTCATATGGATGACTGTCCCAAAAAATTATAGGTGAGCGTCCCCCTTGTCATCTCGATCAGCTTCTTTGACGCAAATCCACAGAGAATCCTCAGACGATGGGGTTTTCACGGGTCTACTTTTGGGACCACTCATCGCAGCTGGTCTTCTGATATCTGCACTTCGACTGTCATCCGCTGATAGCTCACATACTCTACCCCAACAATGGCGTATCGAAGCTCCGGCCGAACTACATAACACGCGTGACGTCCCCACTGCCCTGGACGCTCTCGTTCGAGCTCGTTATAATCTTGTAGATCTCGGAACTTTCTGCTCCACGATTCTCCTCCTGCATGTTTGTGCTTCTTGGTATCAAGAATACCGATGCCTCAAGCGTGGAAACATTGCCGAAGGTGAACGAACTTCGGTTCCTCGTAGTGAAGGCCGGCGGTCGGTGTACTATATCCTCTTCACGCTGGGTGTGACTGGTGGCATTTTTGGACTCAAAGTCTTATTTCAACAGCAAAGTTTTGGACTTTGGGAACGTTCGTTTATTCTACTTGCTCTTCTAACATGATTTACTCAAAGTTACGGGCTTCACAGATCTAAATCATTTTGAAGTTATATTCTGTGCACTATTCTATCAATTCACGCTGTACGTGGCTATTAGGCTGGCGCACCGTGTGTTTACCCTCGGAGAACTTGGTCTTGTCTGTTTCGGTGGAACGGCAGTTTGTCTGGAATTCTTCAACATTACCATCGCTAGAGTAAGTGTTGACTCTTCGTCTTTTTCACTACGAAGTTTTGACAGATATTAGATACGTCCTGTCACCACGCCTTTCATAAGAACATATCGTCTGCCTACCCCTCTCCTCACCTTTCAGATTGCATTAATTGGAGGCTCGCTTCTGACTGGCTTCCTCCTCTCTCCTTTGCTTGTTCTCTCACGTCATATTGCTCAGCGTCCGGTCCGACGCCTCCGCAATCCACAGGACAAACCACGTAACAGGCGCCTTTTAGCTTTAGGATTTTATATTGGTACTGTCATTATCGTCGGAGGCGTCATCGGCATGTGGACACGGTGGTGCCTCGGCAATCGAGACCCGTGGCTCTGGGTCATCTTTTGGCTACTTGAGGGCAAGCGTAAATGGACACGCCCAGCACTCGTCGCGTACTGGGCTGCGTTGGGCTCCCTTAGTGTCGCAGGCTGGAATCGACAGCTAGCACGTTCTCGTCGGTATTGGCATCGAAACAGCGTGACGAGTGAAACGCTTGTGGCCTCGATGGCACCGGACAGCACGGCGCCGCAGGGGCCGGAGCAGACTGGGATAGCCGTAAACCCGACAGCAGGATCTTCAAATCCTTCAGTGGGGATGACGTTCCCTACTCTCCCGGCACTCCCGGCACTTCCGAACTTGCCAAATGGAACCCAGGTCGCCTCAGATTTACTGGATGCGGCGGACAAGCACGTCCCGACACTCGGGCTTAATGCCCGTCGTAAGTTTTTCCATGCGTTAGCGGTGGTGATGTTCATTCCGGGGATTGCGATTGACGTGAGATCCCCGTTCGTTCATTGTGTGACGTAGGTTGACCCCATATACAGCCTGCGTTCACGCACCTGTCATTTAGTGCTGCGTTCGCGCTGTTTGTATTCGCGGAATATGTGAGATACTTTGCGATATATCCCTTTGGTGCGGCGGTACATCTGTTCATGAATGAATTCTTGGATCACCGTGATCGGGGAACGGCAATTTTGAGCCATTTCTATCTTTTGACGGGATGCGCAGGGTCTGTTTGGCTTGAAGGGTGTGTATGTATTCCTTGTTAGCTGTCGGTGTATTGATGTCGGGTTGTGGTTAGTCCGTCGCAGTTGTTGCAATTCACGGGTATATTAACGCTGGGCGTTGGGGATGCGTTGGTGAGTTATTCTCTGGATGTCAGACGTGATATTGTGGCTGTTTCTGACAGTCGGACAGGCTTCAATTGTTGGGAAAAGGATAGGTTTCCACCGATGGTCGCCAACTACATCAAAGACTCTAGAAGGTAGCATTGCGTTCACGGGCTCGATCGTGTGCTGTACCTGGCTTCTTCGACTGTTAGGAGTTGCGGAAACCTTTTCGGTGCGGTTTTTTTTGTGCATACTGCGCGGTCAGCTGATCCAATCACGTAGACGACACGTTACATATCCGTGGTTGCTCTCTCGTCCGTTCTAGAAGCGCTCTCGGACCAGAATGATAACCTTACATTGCCTTTGTTTATGTGGAGCTTGCTGGTTGTAGCGAATGTTTAAATAGGGTTAGCTTGGAGAAAGGGGCGGAGATATATTAAATAGGTTGTAATATTTCGAGAGTGGGATGCGATATCGTAAATCAGAACGCCAGATGAGTGGGCAGAATCAGTGGCGCAGGTGCTAAACCGGGACGAGGCCTTGTTGAATTGGGGGAAACGGATTGGATCGAGACGCGCTCCGTGCCTTATACATTGATGCTCAGCGGAAGGAAGCCAGTGACGTCATGAGTCGCACGGTTTCGGCCTCGTCCGAAACCTGGAGATGGTTGGAGCAGGATATACAAGGAGGCAGGAATGTGCTGCACGCTGCAACTCCTTGCCTGGAACTCTCTGCGGCTTGATCTGTAACTCCGCTCCCCGTCCCATGCGTGGCTCGCCTTATTAATACGCATATATTCCACCTGTGGTCCCACTGTCGCGTCAAGACCCCACAGTCTACCATGCCAACCGACGATTCCTCTGCTAATCCTGCTTTCTCCGCCTCTAGATCTACTCTCGGTGGTCTTGACCAGTTTCATTCTTCCAGTTCACGTCCACATACCAAGCGATTTTCTGCCCCAGTCCCTGCGAAACACTACTCGCGTCATTCCCCGTCTCGCCCATCGACTGCCCCTTCAAAAGACAAGAGGTCGTTTCTCCCATCTTTTGCAGTCCGCTGGCTTATGCCAGACGAATCACCACTGGCCCATGACCCTGTCCATTCAAAGCCTCAGGATGCATTTTCTCACATGAAGATTGTCCATCAAAGCGAATCAGACATAGGTCTCGGTTCGTAGGTTAGACATGGCTCACGACCTTTCATCTCACTTCGTTTTCTATTCAATAGGTGCCCTTCCTTCTCCCTTTGACGCTGATCATGACATTGCCCGCATCAGTATGGACAATACTTTAACCACCATTCATTCCGAGTACGACTGGGCAACATTTATCAATGCATATGCAAATGGCCAATGGGACCCTCACCGCACGCCAACTCCGCCGCGGCCCTTCCTGTCGTCCAGTCCTTCGTTTTCACTTTTAACCAAGTTTCCAGGGTCGGCCACAATGATTCATCAAGGCGATATACATCCCGTATCGCATCAATCTGGTGCTACACCTGACCATATGTATACGCCATCTGAGTCAGGACACCCATCGTCGGAATTGAGTCCAACCCTCCCTCCTGCTGCAGCCCGGTCGTCCACCTCCACTATTTCGATATCTCCGTCATCATCGTTGAGGCGCTTCCGGCCCGCAGCGCCTCCCTACATCCCATTGCCTGCTCAGCGGATGCGGAGTTCATTTTCTAGTTCTTCTGCCCCACTCCCGTCTCCTGGAGAGCCCATCAACCCGACACCGAGTACAGCGCATATCAATTCAGAGGCTCAGACGACGGCTGCAACACTGCGGTGGGCAGCAGCCCGTGTAGACATATCCCCACTTGCACTACCTTCTCCAGAACATGAGCTTACTGATCCTATGCGTGGTTTCACTGCCACTCTGCCAGGGTCACACCCACCAGGTTTCGATTCAGGCCCCGATCACTCAGACGCACTAACCAAAACGCGCAAACCACGTCGAATAAGTTTCTGGCAGGGTACAACAGACGTTGAAGACAACACTAAAACTCGGCACACTGAAACACTCTTGTCTTCGTCACAGTCCGATTCACATTCTGAGAACAAACTTCCGACGCCCCCACAACAGGACCCCCCTCCCTTCCCACCGGCGCTGTTCAATTGCCCGGACAAATCAACAGCTACTTCGGCGCCGGTCCCCAAGGTAAGCTCTGAACCGTCTCCGAGCGATTACTTTGGTGCGGGCGCTGTTCCCAATGGTGATGTCCCGACGGGCTCCAACGGCACATCCGCAATGAAAGCACCTGTGAAGATGTACAAAACCACGACAAGCTCGCCAACGTCGGTATCTGCGCTTCCTAGGCGTGTCTGTCTGACGCGCCAGACGTCGTCTCCCCTTCCGGAGGCGTCGCCTCGTGAGCCTTTGCCCCCTGGGGGAAAGATGGCTCAGGAAAGTATCACGAGCATTCAGGCGAATCGTGCGGCGAAAGAGGAACAGATGTTTAATGACCTCGGGTATCTCGCTCCGCCTAATCCTCCTGACGAGCTTGAGCGGAGGAGAGCGTTGTACAAGTTTGTTGTGAATCCGTTATTTCATTCGTTGGCTTATGGAGGTTTTTTTCTAGGTTTAACATTTGGAACACGGGTCCTGATCTTAACTTTGACCGTATTGCGCATCTGGCAAAGTTGGTATTTAGTACGAAGGGGGTGGTGATCTCTTTGGTTGATGGGAATGAGCAGTAAGTGTCGCATATATTCTTACTTCTCCGTCTGATATATTTGCGCTCAGGTGGTACAAGTCAATATGTAAGTTCATGTCGTGATGAGAGCACTTACCCTTGGAGACTTTGGAGTGACATTTGGCATTTTTGAGCAGGGGGGCTTTCGTCAAATACGAATGCCCGTGCTCACTCCATCTGTGCACACGCCATTCTACAACGGTATGGAAATATTATCCGGAATTTATTGCACGTGAGACTCACCAAATTTCCTCAGAGGTGACGAGCCAATGGTTATCCTCGACACCCACAAAGATTGGAGGTTTTCCAAGAACGTAAGTCATGATGGGTGTTTGGTGTTCACCTGACGACTTTTTGCAGCCGGCAGTGATTGGTGCGCCACATGTTCGATTCTATGCGGGGGCGCCCTTAAGGACCGCGGATGGTTACAACATTGGAGCGTATGTATACGCCTGAAATTTTACCGTGATTTTGACGTTTTAATCGCAATTCTTTTATTTATCCTAGGCTGGCTGTTTTTTGCGATACTCCGCGTGAGGACTTTTCGCCTAGACAGAGACACACGTTGAAGGAATTTGCGGTACGTTATTATGGCTGTTGAATGGTTGTTTCTTATGTATTACAGGCCATTGCCATGCGGGAGATGGAGCTTTGGCGAGATAAAGTTCGTTATCTTCATGATTCACCTAGTGATCAGTTTGGACCCATGACGTATTCTTAGATCCAACTTCGAATTCGAGACCGCATCCAGAACTCGGTGAGTTTTTGAAATTCGTGGATGTTATGACGTAAATGATTGAATACCGCCCGTTTGTTTTGTTGTAGATGGAACAATTCAGCCGCGAATGTCTTGAGATTGATGCGGAGCAGCCGCAGAACGAGAACGCAAGTGGACCGCCTGGATTCATTGGTGGTTCGCCGATGGATAAAGTGTACGACCGCGCTGCGAAGCTCGTCAAGCGCACGCTTGATGTCGAAGGCGTTATCGTTATGGACGTTTCGCACTGCGAGGTGTTGGAGTCTATGAATGCCGAGGGGGCCGTTTCTGTGAATATGCATTTCGGTGACCCTAATTTGCAGATGACGAAACGCCAATTGTCGTCCGAAGAGTATCACCAGCTTAATGCGTTCTTCGCCAAGTACCCGGATGGGAAGATTAGTGAGGGGATTGTCCCGCCGAGTTTTAGGCCATTTTTGCCGATTCATATCCAGTATGCGCTTAGTATGTTCTGAGTTTTTTCTCTTTGGTGGTCGAGGAAGCTGATTGTTGTTTTGTGTGTATTATAGCGGTTCCGATTTTTAATGTTGATAAGAGACCGTTTGCGCTGCTTTGTGCCTATAATGGTACAACTCAGACTAAGAGATATGTGAGTGTTCGTTTATGAAGCTCCTGATATTGGTTTGGCTGAATTTGGCTTAGCTGGAAGGCCACGAGCTGTCGTATCTGCGTGCAATAGGTTTGTTTGCGATTAGTCGGACTGTTTCAAGTCATGTTGACTTGAAGGACAGGTGTCATCATCTTGTCTGCCGTGTTGAAGCGTCGTATGATTCTTGCTGATAAAGCTAAGAGTTTGTTCATCTCCAAGTGAGTCGTCTGTTGGCGAGATTACACCTGCGTTTACATTCCTCCATTGAAGTATATCACACGAGCTCCGTACACCTCTACATGGAGTGGGTTGTCTATTTCGCTTGGAGTATTCATTTAACTTGTCATCTCCCAGATTTTGGCAGCTGCAGAGCTTCTTGGCGATAGTCACTTGACCCACTCGCAGCTTTCATTTCTCCAGACGGTGCAAGCTTGTGGGACTTCCCTTGTGGAGACGGTCAACCACGTTTTGGATTTCACGAAGCTCAGTGGGAATTCCAAAGCCGGCGGCGTTGAGAATGTGATCAACCCCTCTAGGTCGGTTATTAACGCGATTTGATCCTCAGCCGTGCTTATGAAGTATCTTTCATCTAGGGTCGATCTCATGCAGCTTGTGGAGGATGCCGTTGATGGGTCTTGGATCGGATATCGTGCACGCTCGGCCATCGTGGGTGACTCTGCGATTGGAAGTGTATATTCTCCACCGAAGGATATTTCCGGGTCGCCGGTGCCCCGGTCATCGACTTTTGTGGAGACCGTGATTGACATCGGATATCGACGCGAGGTAGACCGCGTTTTCTAACCTTCATATCACTCGTTGTTGATTGAGGATTGTGTCAGGGCTGGACATTGATATGTGAAAAGGGAGGTATACGTAGGGTGCTCATGAACCTTTTTGGAAACAGCTTGAAGTTTACGTCGGTATGTCCAGTAACGTCTTTTCCTTGTTGTTTGTGTCTGATTCTTTTGGTGTAGCGAGGCTTTGTTCACGTTGTGCTTCGGGAACTTCCTCTAGCCGAGACAGACCCGCCAGACCAAATCAAGGTCGAGCTTTCCGTATTGGACACTGGCAAGGGTATCAGCCAGAATTTTCTCAAAGTATATCTACTCTTTTCAAAATATCAGTATCGTGCGCTCATGCTTGACCAGAATCAACTGTTCCACCCGTTCTCTCAAGAAAATCCTTTGCAAACTGGGACAGGGTTGGGCCTAGCCATTGTCAATAGCATCGTCACGTCTGAAAGTGTAGGCGGTAAAGTGGACGTATGGAGCGAGGAAGGTAGCGGCACGGAAATTAAGGTCACTTTCCTCGCAGATAAGGTGGAAGGACCTGCTCGAGCCCCAGAGATGGAGCGTTTTAAACCCGAGGGTTCTCTGAAACTTCCTACCATATCTCTTGTCGGATTTGATGCGCCACACGAAGGCACACAGCTCCTTAAAAGAGTACTTTACAGCATTCTCAATAGTTGGTGGGGATTTGAAGTTCACAGTGGCATAGAGCGCGGGGACATTGTCATACTGAACGAAGATATTTCGCCCGTTCAGGAGGCGACACGCGCTCGGAACACGAGCCGCCCGTTTATCATCATCACCTCATCTCGTGGGAATGCGATGGTTATGGACACTGCTGGAGAGCATGAGCTCGCGGGTGGTTTCTGCCGGATTCTGTTCAAGCCGTATGGGCCTTTGCGGTTGCGAGCTCTGATTAAGCTATGTATGCATGCGCACAAGATCAAGCTGGGTGTGCAAATTCCGAGTGCGCCTCAACCGAACGGAATTGAACCTCCACCTCTTTCTTCCGATGACAGGGAACAGAATGCCTCTCGCTCTTCCATCCTTCGGCGGAAATCCGACAAATGTCAATATGCTTGGATGCGGCCATCCCAATCCAGACCTCCGTTGACTATGCGATCAACATCGTCAATTCCAATAACACCTCCATGGAAGGAACGCCCCACGGCGCCGGATCGAGACGGCAGCGTGGACCCAGAGAAGACGATATCTGTCGGTTCTGGTGGTTCGCTTCTGAAATCATCGCTTCGACTGCCTGGGATAGGGGGACATCGCTTCCGAGTCCTGGTTGTGGAGGATAACAGTATTCTGAGAAATTTGCTGTGAGTGCAATGGCGACCGTTTAGTGACGAGAATTGATTGTTATCATCTTATAGCATCAAGTGGTTATCTCAAAAGGTGCGTATCATTACTTGATAAAATGGATGTTGGGTTCAATGTATATATGTATCGTTTAGGGATACGAGTTCTGTTCTGCCGTTGATGGTCGCGACGGAGTGACTATCTTCGAAAAAGAGAGCCCATTTGAGTATGGTACATTTTTCTTTGTTTTCATTACTTGCTGAAATGGTCATCAGTGTGGTTCTTCTTGATCTCTCTATGCCCAATCTCGATGGTTGGTGGGCCGGTACATAACATCTGATCATCTCGCTCAACTGTCTCTTTTCAATTAGGTATCGCTGCAACAGCCGAAATTCGTGCCATCGAGTCTAAGCGGTCAAACTCTCATCCGATTCAACGTGTCCGTATCTTGGCTCTCACAGGCATGTCGTCTCTAGAGGATAAGCGACGAGCTTTCGAGGCTGGAGTTGATGGATAGTAAGTATCATCGATCAGTATACTTTCAAGGCACTCATTACCATCTCTTTCAGTCTTGTAAAGCCAGTTGCCTTCAAAACTTTAGATGAGATGTTTCACAAAATGGGAATCATACCAACATAGGTTTACTTCGTTTTCCTCCCTTCTCTCCGTTTTACTCCCTGGACTGCTATCGTCCAGGTATGGCATAGCATAATAATTCTGTACATATAAATTGCTGTCATCACGCTCCGTACTTTTTTCATTTCTAACATCCCTGTAGCGTTGTAGCATATTTAGGTTTACCGCTTTTACCTCTGAATCCCTTGTAATCGTCATACATAAATTCCCCGTAATCCCATGAAGCCAGGCGATCCAATCGTTGGATGGCATACAATGCATGTGCATGGGATGAATCGCTCACAAAAATCCGGTCATTCTATAAACCTTCTGGACGGTCTGTCGAACACGAGAAGGGGATCATCGGATTTCGGAACACTGTTGTCGCTACCTGACAAACAGGTACAAACATCGCTACATCTCCTCATCGTCCACCATGGCGTACGACTCAACGTCGTCCATTCTTATCCAAACATTTTCCCCATTCCCATCACTTACTCTCACTGTCCCATCCTCGACTCCTATCTCAGATGTACCTTTACTCCTCCAAGGACGCTATCACGACCTCCCATTCAACATTGACGACCGTTCACGCTATGTACTCTCAACTCACAGGGGTCGTGCAATTCCACCCGAGGCTGTAGTCTCATCCCTGCATGCAGATGAGACCGACACGACCTCAACACATAATTTTGTGTCTCTTCGTCTGACCCCTCGTCTTATTGGTGGGAAGGGTGGTTTTGGATCTCAGCTCAGAGCAGCTGGAGGTCGCATGAGCAGCCAGAAGACCAACAACAATGATTCGTGCAGGGATTTAAACGGCAGGAGACTGAGTACTATCAAGGAGGCTAAAAAGTATGTCGTTCGCCCGTTATTGTGTTCATATGTTGACCATTGGTCATAGGCTTTCTGAATATCTCGAGGCCGAACCAGAGAGGCTCGCCGCTAAAGCTGCGGCGCAGAAGGCGAAGTTGGAGGCTCTCGAGCGCAAATGTGGTATCGTGCCTTCTGATGCCTCCAACAAAACGGCTGGGGAGAACTCCGGAAAGGACGCGCCATCCGTTCTTGCGGGAGCGAAGCACCGGCTTGATGACACGGAGTATATTGAACAAAGCAGAGAACTGGTGGAGGGTGTAAAGAATGCTGTGACTGCTGGTGAGTGGTTTATATTATTGGAAGGAACAATTTTGATGTTTTGTTCATTAGGACTTCTCAAGAAAAGGAAGAAAGCCAAATTCGCTGATCCAACGGCGACACATATGGTTTCCATTGCACCCAAGCCTACAGCAAAGGTTGAAAAGACCGTTGTTGAGACTACGCCGGTTACAGAGGCTGTTGGAGCATGAGCCTCCGTATACTAGGACGCTAGTATCTGTACATTATTATTCACTCCATACTCTCTCAGGACTTCGCATGCACATGCATCTGATGAAGCCAAGGAAATCGTCTCCTGGACCGAGTTGCTATGGGCTTGAACAAACACTGTGATTGTTCCTTGAGATGTATTGGACTTTCAGTTTATCCATTAGAAATCCTTTGGCGAAGGTCGACTCATAGCTTATCATAAGTTGCTAAGTACATATGATATCTTTTCTTATAATTGGTATGAATCCTGCTCGATGTCACCACTGCGCGTGTCAAACATTCCGGCCGCCAACGGGGGATCGTCGGCCGATAGATATGGTCACGTGTTTTATGAAATCTGATGATTCTGATTATGGCTGCCGAGTCAGATAGGTGTCACCAAAATTTACAAGAAAACTTTTTATAGGCATTTGGCAAGATCTCTATATCACAAATATCTTCCCTGACTTCGCGCCCTTCTCTCACTCCCTCTAACTCACGATGTGCCCTCACGCAACTGCTGATAACCTACCCAACGAAGAGATGGTCCAAGTTCCTCTCACCAACGGCTCCCCATCAGGAAAGCGTGGAACCAACCCTACTCTGAATCGTCTTTCGGGAGAAAAGACCAATCCTTATGCACCGCGCGCTGCCGATTTCCTTTCCAATATATCAAATTTCAACATTATTGAAAGTACTCTCCGAGGTAAGTACTACTAGTTTACATCCCGATCGCAAAACGAAGGGACATGATTCCAACCTCCTGACTTTGTCAATCGTTCACAGAGGGAGAGCAATTCGCTAACGCTTTCTTTGATACCAAGACCAAGATCGCCATCGCCAAGGCCCTCGATGCCTTTGGTGTTGAGTACATTGAACTCACCTCCCCCGTCGCCTCCGAACAGTCCCGCGCGGACTGCGAGGCTATCTGCAAGCTCGGTCTGAAGGCCAAGATTCTTACTCACATTCGATGCCACATGGACGATGCCAGGATAGCTGTTGAGACCGGTGATTTCTTTTTGTACATCTTTGATTTTCTTGAACTAAGCATGAAAATAATATCTCAGGTGTTGATGGTGTCGACGTCGTTATCGGCACCTCGTCCTTCCTCCGCGAGTTCTCGCATGGAAAGGACATGGCCTACATCACTAAGACCGCCATTGAAGTTATTGAATTCGTCAAGTCCAAGGGCATCGAGGTCCGCTTCTCATCAGAAGACTCCTTCCGCTCCGACTTGGTTGATCTTCTCTCGATCTACCAAACCGTCGACAAGGTCGGTGTCCACAGAGTAGGCATTGCGGACACCGTTGGCTGCGCCAACCCGAGACAGGTGTACGACCTTGTCAGGACTCTTAGAGGTGTTGTTGGATGTGACATTGAACTCCATCTTCACAATGACACTGGAATGGGTATGCTATCCTATTAACCACGGCCATCGCTCGAGTCTTAACGGATGAACAGCCATTGCCAACGCCTATACTGCACTTGAAGCTGGCGCGACACATATTGACACTTGTAAGTTTTTCTTTCATATTACGATGGAAGTCACCCTCAGTGTTATTTACAGCCGTTCTCGGTATTGGTGAGCGTGTCGGCATCACGCCTTTGGGAGGCCTGATTGCCTGCCTCTACGCCGCCAACCCTGAATACGTCAAGTCCAAGTATAACCTCTCCATGCTCCGTGAAATCGAGAATCTTGTCGCCGAGGCTGTTGAGGTTAACATCCCCTTCATGAATCCCATCACGTTCGCATATTTCTCACAACATCCCTTTCCAAAAACTTACCCATGTTGACAGCGGCTACTGCGCGTTCACCCACAAGGCTGGTATCCACGCCAAGGCCATCCTCAACAACCCCAGTACCTACGAGATCCTCAAGCCCGAAGACTTTGGTCTCACTCGTTACGTATCCATTGGGTGAGTTGCTTC
Organism: Termitomyces sp. K1Aa; assembly: GCA_018221735.1. Lineage (NCBI taxonomy): Eukaryota > Fungi > Basidiomycota > Agaricomycetes > Agaricales > Lyophyllaceae > Termitomyces > Termitomyces sp. K1Aa. Next base: position 46,094 of record JABAJX010019828.1, read on the forward strand.
ACTCCATAACCAGAACCATCTCGTCTTACTCCATTCGCAGACATCGCTTGACTGGTTGGAATGCCGTCAAGTCGCGTGTGGAGCAGCTTGGTCTCAAGCTCACTGACGATGAGATCAAGGACGCGACGAACAAGATCAAGGAGCTCGCCGACGTGCGTACACAGTCCATGGACGATGTCGATTCCCTCCTTCGTGTCTACCACTCCGGCATCCAGAGCGGCGAGCTCGCTGTCGGTCAGAAGGAGGCGCTGGACCGCCTGCTTAAGCAGCACCGTGAGGAGGCGCAACAGAACAAGAACCAAGATTAAGACACACTATACTCTTGCTTGCGAATGCCGGTGAAAGGCGACAAGGCAAGGAGGAAGGACCGCCCACGTTGTATTTGTAGAAAAAAGGCTTCATTGATCCTGCACAAATCCGCCATCCTATATACATTGCAAAATCGATCTAGCCATGTTTATCTTACCTATCAATCTTGCGTATATATATATCACCTCGTTACTGGTACTCACCGGTGACCAACTGAGCAAGATGAAAAACGAAATTGATTGGAACGCAGAGACTCATTGTGAGCAGGCCCCGGGAAACTCCCTATAAACCTTGTCCGGAAATTTCCCGTGAACCGGCCTCAAATCCGCAATAATGGACAACATATATCCCAAAAAGGCAATTCTCATGTTTTTTTCTTTTTTCTGTTTATTTTATTTTTCTGTGTGGAACATTGCTTTTGTATGCTGAGCTACATAAAGCTATATACATTACATTGTGAGCCTATTTAGACAGTTTCCCCCCCGGAATATGAATTTTTAGAACAGGTATTTTGGCAATGTCATCTGTAGTGCCTCAAATGCCTGAATTTTTGTTGTTAAATTTAGTCCGAGTGAGCCTCAAATCCGCAATATTACGGACCAAGGTTGCCTTTCAGAGGCCTCAAATCCGCAATATTCAGACTTAGATTTCCAACTCAAATCCGCTATTTTGCGGACAAGGTTTAGCGGGAGTTTCCCGGGGCCTTTGCGAGCTGCCACAACCCAAATCCCCAAAGCAAAGATGTTTCGTACATCACTCTGCAAAGATGACATTCTGAACCGTGATTTCTGGAAAACCATGGTTTAAACGAGTTCATAAGCAACGTCGAGTTAGATCGACTTACACGCGTACATAGGTCCGTGTTCCTTCAACCAGTCCGGGCAAAGCCCATTTTTGACTATTTACGTTCCTAATGATAGCCTCCATGAACCATGATGAGGGGAGGAGGTCAGTATAAGGGGAGTTCCATCGTTTGGCTTCCTAAAAGACGAGGAACTGAGGAGAAACGCTTGTCTTGTTGAAGAAGTTTCTGCAGGGTCCAGCCACGAGGAGGATTCCGTTGCCGTGTATCGAAATCTGAAGGAAGTTTGGTCGTTCAGAGTCGTTGTCGACCTCTGCGCAAATTGATGCAGAGATTCTCACGGGCCTCATGACAGGCAATGTTTGTTGATCTCACTTTGGCCAAAAACTGTTTCCTGTGCTTTTCTACGCCCACGGACGAGCTGCGAGATGGTAAGGAGAAGTCTGAACTAACATTACGCCACAGACATATATTTGGCCTGGTTGTCGCGTGACCGTCCCGAGGCTATTTACTTGCTATTTACAGTGTCATCATTTCTTGTAAATCAGGCCATCACAACCTCCTGATCCATATGGTGTGGGTTGCCTTAGGCCTATAAAATGGTGGCACTACATGTTTGAACCTTCAGATTTGAAATCTCAACGGAGACCCCCTACATTTCGCTGTGCGTCATGTTCCGCGCTCTGATTTTCATGGCCCTGGCTGGCTACACCTCCGCTGCTTCGTGAGTCACATATTCTGGGTACACCATCTGTCCATGTTGCCTAAATTCTCTACTTCAGGCTTTCTGCAGGATGCAGGACAGCCTTAGTCTCAATCTCACTCGACCCGGACGCTGTAGCTTGCTTGGCACCGAAAGCCTTGGTGACCGCTCTATCTGGCACCTCGAATAAAACTCTTCTCAAATCAATTGACGGTTGGATGACGAGCATGTGTGCTGCCAAGCCATGTAGCAATGGTGTTATCGCAGCTGTCGTCAAGAATATTACGACAGGTTGTGCTTCGGATGCGAGCATATCTTCGGCGTTTTTGGAGAACATCCACAACGCACAATACGTTTATCCTACCGTTCGCAAGATCATGTGTTCAAAAGAGTATGTAACTTGGGTTTATTTGACAGTATACATTTAATTTAACTTGGGAACAGTGCCGACACAAATTGCGTGACGTCCACCCTTGCAAATGTTCAAACCTTCATGGGAAGCGCAAGCATGACAATTTCCAACCTTTCAGACAGCAACTTTGGTACCGTGGTCGCCGCAACAGGTTCCTTTATTGGTAAAATGGAGGCTAACGCAAAACCGACGACCCAGAGACGCTCGATCCGGTTCGGCCGACGTTCAGTGAACGAAACGCAGACGGTCCAGGCCGCCCCCACTGAGTCAGCTAACTCGACGTTGACGTTCTCTGCCAGTATGACTTGTACCAACTGTATCAGGTCATGGGCGCAGATCATACAGAACGACTTTCCAGGCTCGGTGGACTCCATGTTCCCCGGTCTTACGGGAATGTGTGGTATCAACACTACTAGTTCGTATACGCAACTTTCTTCCAGGTAAAATACAAATTGATGATGACTGAATGTAGATACAATGGCGGCGAATGGAACTAAGGCCGCTGCCACTGGCGTATTGAATAACTCTGCAACTAGCCTGAGAGGTTTGTTCTCAGGCGGAAAGCAATATAGGCCACTGTTGACTGCACTCTCAGTAACTGTTATCGTTGTATCGTTAAGTTAGTCTTCAAATGCATCGTATCTCGACCTCAAAAACATCAACGTTATTCAAACATGCTCCTTGGTGTTTCATCCCACCGGTAAGCCCGTGATGCGTTTCTCGGTCTCCTTCGGTTTTCTAATCAATCTAGGATCTACATATGCACCTACTTCAGTCATGGAATAATGGCTCAAA
>JABAJX010019828.1:49193-63655 GCA_018221735.1 Termitomyces sp. K1Aa
ACTCCGAGTCTTCCGCTATTTTCTATGCGTGGCTAGCTCCTTGCTTTCGAATAAACCACAGAGAGCTTACCTGGCAGCCTGCATACATGAAGGATTTTGTTTGCACAGATGACGATGTATGTCCGATCATTAGACTTGCGAGGGTGCGGATCTCATCCAAGTCCCTCGCTTTTGATCCCGAGTGTAATCTCCTGCAGGGCTGATGAAACAGAATTTCTATCATTAGAACCCTGTTCAACTCTGTGGACGCTATAAAAGACAATCCATGCGTAAAGGATTCCTCAGATTTGATATCTCACCCGCCTCTATACCGTTGACCGGTCATTCTCATCGCTCCTCTCGAATTCAATATGATGTTCCGCGCCATCACGATCGCTGCCCTGGTTGGCTTTGTATCTGCAAACTCGTACGTTCCATTTCGAAACAGGATCCCAATTTCGTTCCCGAGAGACTGACATGACGGTTTCCGATGCGTAGATATTCCATTGGATGCATGAACACACTCATGGCTATCGAACAGGATCCCGCCGCCCATACGTGCTTAAGGCCTGCCCAGCTCCTCCCAGTTATGATTGGCGCTGGCAACGGCCCCGAGTCAGTCATTGGGTATCTTGATACTTGGCTTGGGAGCATGTGTGGTTCCCCGGCGTGTAGCGACAATACCCTCACTGCGGTGCTCAAGAACCTTACCACGGGCTGCTCGGATGAGTTCGGTTTTTCCTCGTCTCGTATGCAACAGACGATTGCTACTGTCAAGGCGGGGTACAAGACTCTGCGGAAAATCGCATGCTTGAAGGAGTAAGCTTTGATTCATTGAGATACACACGTCCTGTTCTGATGATGCGGTAGTACCAATAGTGGTGGCGTCAACTGTGTTACAGGGACGCTGAGGAACATCGAGGCGCTTACTGGTACTTTGAGCCTCAACGCCACAAACATCCTTTCAATCGCCGACTTTGTCAAGAAGGGTTTCCCCTCGAGTGTAGTCTGCACTGACTGCATGAAGGGTGGGTACACCTTGATTAAGAAGGCAATGCCTGGTTCATTCTCAGGCGAGGATGCCAAATATGCCACTGATCTCTGCGGTGCCTCTTTCACTGGTGAATTCCTGCAGACTTGCACTCACACTTGTGCTGATGTAAATTGTAGATGGTGGAATTCCGCCGGGTTTGCTATCCACTGCTTCCGATGCCAAACTCAAGAAGATTAAGACGGCAGCACACGAGCCAACATCCTCATCCACATGTACTCCCACAGTGACAACCACCCCTACCCCGAAGAAGAACCCAAAGAAGTACTCGAAGAAGAAGAACTCAGCCCCCGGTCGTGGATCGGCGATGTCTTGGGATGCATTCTTGGTTTTTTCAGGGGTAGTTGCTTTCGCTGTGGGTCTGGTTTAGTGGGCTCGCCGGCCTGGGGAATTGTCACTGGCACACTTATAACGAACCGCTGCAAAAGGTCCTGTCCTGTCAATTCCACAGACGTTCGTTGTCATATTTACCAGCAATCGTTTGTGAGTACATTGGAAATCAAATTTGTGAGGTTGTATGCACGGTGTTATTACAAAATCGGTACCGGCTTGCTCATTCATCTCAACTTTTGTACATTATACATGCGAGATGTTCGGAAAACTGAGTCATTTTCAGATTGAACCTTACTTTTTGGCAGCTTTGACAGTTGGTCAGACAAAATCCCCTTCGGACCATCATTGAAACCAACGGACTGAGCACATATTCAAGGAATCATGTCACAGGTCCAGAACCTTCTCTGACTACTTCGACGCCACCTTTCCAGTCCACCATCGAGGTTTCGAGAGACAGGGCGTAATTATGATTTTGGAAGACGCTAGTACTAACGGACTGATGGTTCTGTTGGCGATTTGATAGAATCTTCAAGCATGACTCCGTTTGACGCGACTGGAATCGCAAGCGAGTATAGCGTTTCCGCAATATTTCTTGCGACGGTCCCGATCGCTACAGTCCGGAATATATAAAAGAATTCCAGTGAACCTACTTACGAAACTAATACTTGAAAACCAGTATTCCAACTTGAACCTTGTTCCTAACACTCTGTGAGTACCCCTGTTCTAAATGTGCCTACTCATCATTGAGAAATCTGTAACTCTTGAAGATGCATCAAGAGCACAACGTACCTTGGAATCTAGTCGCCTCACATTTCAAGTTCGTTCGCGACAATCCCCATTACACTCCGCGTACCACCGGTCTCTTCGCACGACAGCTTCCCACTCAAGCTGATAACCTGAATCACTTTAAACGCGTCCTCCACAAGACAATCACCACATTCTCAGAAACCGAACGTCAAAAATATAACGCCACATTCCCCGCGCCGACTTCCGGATCCCTATTCTCTGACGATCTTCGTGACCGTCATTGCGAGTTCCTCGATAAATGGAATCAATCCATCAAATTTTGGATCAAAAGCGCGGAGCCTTCATACTACTCGACATCGAACGCAGAGCTAGCAGACGCGGTGAAAGTCCTTATCAGCGAGAACAAAATGGAGCCACTGCTAATGCTAGCAAAACATCCACGTATCCCACTGGGCGGGCTGTGCCATTTGCACTGGGGACACTGGTTTGGATTCTCGCGCATCATGGAAAGCGCCCTGCATGCATATATAGATATCAATCTCTGGCATGCAATGGGACTGCTTGAGGGAGGCGAATATCTCGAGTTGGCCGACTATAGCCGCATGGTGTATAATGCGACGGTACCTTTCGACTTCCCTGGGCACCAAGTACCGCACAGAGCGTATCTAAATGCGCTACCCAAGGACGAGAAAACAGGACTTCCAATATTACACCGGGATTACGAGGGATTGAAAGAGTACATGAAAACGAATTTCCGGTTATTGTATAGGTATGATATGCTGATGAGGGAATGTGGGATGGACCCACAATGGGAAAACGAGATAGTGAAATTGTTTAGGTATCCAATGGGTGCTAGGGTCAAAATCAAAAGGGGAGTTGAAGAGGATGGGAAGTACAACATACGGTTTGCTTGAGTGTCACCACTATAGAACAGGGATCGCCTGATACGATTATGAGAAAAAAACATAAATACTCGCTTAATGTTCATACATGTCCAATGAATATACAAACTGAAACCATCATGGGCCAGAGTCCAAGTCAATCTTGTACCTCCCAAACTCCCTCGAAAACCATCTACTGCTGCTTCTGTTTATTTCCCTCACCCCAAACAATGTCATCGACCTCTTTCTTCCGCCCACGCCAGGAGAGGACAAGCCCCTTCTCCCACGTGCGCAGTGGACTAAACATTCCTACGCGTTCCTGATACGCCTTGTATGCTTTCGGGTATTTACTCACACTGATGGACTCCGTGAAAAGCGTGGAGGAGTAGAAAAGTAGGGAGAGGGCCAGGGCCGGTAAGAGATCGGACAAGGGCCCAGAAAGGTGGGATAGGAGGGGGAAGAGTGCATAGGGGAAATCTTGAAAGATGGCGGAGAGGGAGGGGATGAGGTGCCATGGGAAGGAGGTGGTGGTGAGGTTTGGCTTCGAAGGTGAGAGAAGCGGGAAGAGAGTAATTATCCACTGTATGCATTGATATCAGAAATAAGTTTCGGAGTGGAGAGAGATCGACCTACCCAGAAGGACTGCTCGCAGAGGAAATTGGGGTGGCGTGAGTATGCCCAGAGACCACGAGTCACAAAACCGCGTTTGGCATCTGCTGGTGTGAAGTCCAAACCAGCACCCAGCCACTGTTCCTTCTTGTTGTATGGTGTATATGCTGGTATAAGCATTGAGTCCTCGTACTCGGAATGAGTCACCCAATACTCGTGCTTGTATTGGTGGAATGCCCATTGTTGATTGTCGGCGGTGAATTCGAACACCAGATCCACCAGTGCAAGGGCAGCGAGGATGTAATCCGACGTAGCAAGAGGGGTATGTGGTTGAAAGGTAGATGCAGTTTTGGTTGGGAAACTGAGGAGAAGTAGAAGAACATTTTGAGTCGCAGCGATGAACGTGAGGTTTACAACCTGAAAGAGTAATGGTGAAATTTTGGTACGGAGGACAGCCCAGCGATAATCTTCGTCCTGCCTGCGAAGATATGAGACATGATGCGAGACGTGTCATGAATAATGACTCACAGCTTGAAGAGGCCACGTCGGTAAGTGTTGTACGATAGCCTATATCAGAAAGGAAAGCTCAGAAAGAGTCGCAAATCAGTTCCAAATCCTTGAATACCTAACCATCCATAGGAAGATTAACCCTAGCATCAAGACTGCCCTGGGACTAAAGTCTCTAGCTGTTGCCCAACCGAGGCTCTTTGGTGTATATGGGCACAAAAAGAACGAGGGTTCTTGAGGCCAGAGAGGTAAAAGAGCATAATAGGCTGTGTAGATGAACGGCAGGAAGGTCCACAAACGATCGACTTGGGAAACATTTGAGGTGATGAGAGACGCGACCCACACGGCAACCGTAACGACTGAGCAAAACTCCACGGGCCACTGGTATTCTGGTGGTATTTTGTCGAAAAGGTCATAGAGGCCGTCCATTGCGATTGCGATTACGAATTGCGTGGAGGAACTGGACAGAGTCACGATCGCCGCAGCTGCACGTGATGTCATTTAGCTAACTCAGGCGCACAGATCCAGAGGCTATTTAGTCTACAAAATACCAGGATACATCTCAAAAAAAAACAGACAACTCCATCTATCAGACACTCATCTTCATCGCGATCGAAGGGTGAGGTTCGTACCCCTCGATCACAATATCACTGTAGGTAAACTCCTCAATATCCTCAATCCCTTCTCTTGCCCAGCGCAGCTTAGGGAACGGTCTAGGCTCCCTCTTGAGTTGTTCCTCCAGCGCCCCAACGTGGTCCCGATATACGTGCGCGTCTCCCAGTTGGATGATAAGCTCGTGTGCGTCGGTACCAGTGACGTGTGCGATCATGTGTGTCAGAAGTGCATACGACGCGATGTTAAAGGGGATGCCGAGGCCCAAGTCAGCTGAACGCTGATACATAAGACATGATAGCTTTGGTTTGGCCTCTGGTGTCGCAGCTGGCGGAAGGTGGACGTAGAATTGGCAGATCATATGGCATGGTGGGAGAGCCATCTGTGGAATATCTGAAGAACATGTTAAACTAAGCATAAGTCTTCTGAGACTGCTGACGTACCTTTGGGATTCCAAGCGCTGAGAATAATCCTTCGATCCATAGGATTTTCCTTGATTTTCTTGATACATTCCCTCAGTTGATCGACACCCTCACCCGTGTAGTCCTTCTCACAATCCACGTACTCAGCACCAAAATGCCGCCATTGGAACCCATAAACCGGGCCTAAATCACCCTCGCGCCTATGATGCAGCCCTCTGCTATCCAAAAACGCGCGTGAGCCATTCCCATCCCAAATCTTGACGCCCTTTTTCGAGAGGAGTGTCGAGTCCGTAGAGCCGTGGATGAACCAAAGAAGTTCCTCGATAATACCACGATGGAATGTACGTTTTGTGGTGAGTAACGGTAGCGTGGAGTTGGTGAGGGAGAAGCGGAGGGATGGTGGAGCAAAGATCGAGATGGTCCCTGTTCCCGTGCGGTCTGGTCGAACATCGCCCGTGTCAAGGACGCGTCGGATAAGTTGGAGATACTGGTGCTCATCATGCTCCGACGTGGTTGGCGCGTTTTCGACGCGTTCTGTCGACTTTTGATTAATGGTCATGTCAGTGAAATATGAAATCTGAGTCTTGAGGATAAGTACCGAAATTTACGAAAGAAGCGCGTCACGTTGATATTTATTTGTACCATGTTTGCTTGTACCTGTTTTCTTGGGTTACAAAAATGGATATTTCTCCGCCCTACTGGTTCCATAGAACCGCTGACGGGGATCGAACCCGCAACCTTTGCCTGATCCTGTAGGAAAGCAACGCACGACCATTGTGCTACAGCGGCTTGGGATCTCAAAATATTCAAAAAATATCATTCTGCCCACATAAATTGTGGCGCAACAACTTGGCAGATGGATATCATAATCCAGACGAAGAAACTGTCAACAATATCTGCGTGCGACCGCAATTAAGCGAAGTATAGCTTCATTGTAATTTAAATCACACAAGATCTAGAGACTACAACCCAAGCGGCTAATGCGGAAGCTAACCACTCCTAAAATTCTTGTGCCATAGGGGAGCCTTGGTTTCCAGAATGGCCCGCTGATTCCCCTAGCCACTGTGCATGCGACGAAAAACTTCGATTGGTTCTTAGGAGGGAGGTGAATTCCTATCATTCGGAACCACGCTTCTGGGTGCTTCCAAAGGAAGTAGAGGATACGAATTCAAAAGCATGGGCAAGGATGGTTAGGCACAAGTACAGGATAGGTATCAGTGCTTCTTGGTACGACGATTAGCTATGTAAGAAGATGGATAGGGGCACCAGGGCCGTAGCGTGGATCCGACAGAGTAGCCGATGCATCAAAGATCAAGTAAGAGAGGCTTTCCTGCAACCAATCTCGACGTGAGCACCGACAAGAGACTGCTAGACGCCCAGCTGGAAGACTGACCATTGTGTAAGAGGATATTGCTAACACAGGTGCTTATTAAACTAGAACCAAAACTAAAAGGGAGTGAGTGCTATATTCGATCGACACCTTTGTGTCCCTAGACTCACCCCAGGAACCACGGGAATACGGACAACAAAATTGACTGATTGTTTGGGCTTCATATCTGTAGAACTATGGCGGGAGTCGGATCGAGTTGTGGAGCATAATGTGCCCGATTCTGAGGTACTATCAGTCGTGATGGACGAACATAGTAATTCACAGCTAGGTGACTCCAGTGGCGAGGTAGCGGACTCTGTGATAGGCGAAGTCTTCGTACGCCTAGTAAAGCTGTTAAACAGGCCTTGAAGACGAGTGGGTATGATAGGCATGCTTATAGTTGGCCTGTTCTTAAAATGACACTGGCAGGATTGGGCCGCAAGAAGTGGGATGAGGGGAAGGGTATTTATAGGGGAATTGTGACATGTTCGGTCCTAGGGGTGAGGGCTTGGACTACTTGGCTTTCTCTTTCGACTGAGGCATGATGCTGCTTCTGAGGACATGTGGATCGTTGTGCTACCCAATTGCAATGTAAAGTAGTTCCGGGTCCAGTACAGAAGAGGTTACAAGTTATACTTACTAATTACTAGTACTACTTGTTGAAGCAGGAGAATGGAGATACTTTAGACATACAAGGGTGTCGCACGCTGGCCAACAAGAGGTAAACGCCGGTGAACTCCGTGTCTGCCGCAGTATTCGTTTCTTGACCATAGAGATTGTACTTCACAAAGTCATTACAGCTTGATTACCGTTGACCTCTAATAGTACGAATGGCAATCGCAGTAGGAGGGGAGAATAGAATTTTTCATTCACTCCAAACACGTGCGGATAAATCAGTAGGTACTCTTGATACCATTTGCTACAGACTGCCATGCTGGTCTGGAAGAGATATCCTTGTACCATCTGCATACATCCATCAGCCGCAAATCGACACTGAATCACTTAATAAATGTACCTTGCGACATTGGGTTTCGTATCAATGATGTTGATCCCAGCTTGGAACAGAGCGAGTGCAAATGGGAGGTGGAACAGATCAGCCAATGTATATTCCTGAATTTAACAGTTGCCAAACTTGGAGGAAGAACATAATTCAAACTCACATCGCCCGCGAGGTATTTCTGCTTGCTTAAGATGACATCATAGGCGTCCAATTTGGCATCCAGCTTTTTGAGTTGGGCATCAACCACGTCCTGATCAGGGGTAAGGCCGAAGCGACTGGGATTCATTGAATACGCTATCGTGGTCTGTGATAGACAAAGAATCGCTCACGGTTTTCTAATCTTTTCCCAGAAGATAGCGGAAGCTGTTGGGTCGAAATTATTGTTCTCGTTTGACGCGGCTTGTTCAAAGAGAGCGAGTTCCTTGAGACCGGTGGGGATGAGCTTTGTTCCTTGATTGGCATATTTGGTAGCAATATAACGGCCGATGGCACGGCTTTCATAAAGGATGAAGCCATCGTCATCCTAGAGGTTACATGCAAAGGTCGAACTTGATGTAAAGAATGGAGAGCCAGCCAATAAGCTCACAATGCAAGGAACTTGGCCAAAAGGTTGCTTCTGCAGATACTCCGCACCCTTGTGTTCGTTGGAATCCCTGTCGAGGGTGATCAGCTCGAAAGGAACTTCTTTCTCGACTAGAACGGCGGCAGCGCGTCGCGAGGCAGTTGATTGAGGAAATGCGTAGAGCTTAAGGACCATGGCCAGTGATTGTGGGGACAGGAAGGACAGAGTGGCTTATAAAGCTGAGTAAAGCGTAAAGCTGAGTCACTTCACATGAGCTTCCAGGACTCTGGGAGAAACGAAGAGTTTTCACTGATTTGATGACGTGAGAGTTGTCAAGTGGCCTAGTAAAAATCTGGTGGAATATAATATAGATATATGAGACTGGTCAGGCGGGCAATACCGTGTGCCTAAAATAAGTTTACATTAGCCTTTTCAAAAGCAAATATTGACAAGCGTGAAAACAAGTGAAAATCATAATACAACTATTCTTAGTCAACAGAGATTATTCATAAATGATGCGGGCTGGGTATCGATCCAAGTCTTGTGTGACTTTAGAGTCATAGTGTTTTGTAGAATCATGCTGTCGTTCACGGGGGAGGTCCAGGTTTTAGTGATTCCATAGTCTGTACTGTCCATGCTTCAATCTGTTCGGTGGGCAGATTTTGCCAATCATCATATACCTAAAAACATCCATCAGCGTTGGTTATAAGTAGAATACAGTAAACGCACCCGGTCTAGCTTATCCAGAAGTTGATTGACAGTCTTCCTTGCACTCGTCACTGCTGCAAGTTTCTCTTCTATTTGAGTTTGCAAGGACTGATTCTCATCCTGCATCTGTTGACCTCTCTCAGAAACGTCAGATACGCGTCAAGAACGAGTCAAACCTCAGCCAGAGCGTCTCGCAGTCTCTTCACCTCAGACTCAATTATCGGTATTGTCCTAGCACTGACAGCCGCCCGTGGTTCAAGGTTTTCTCTCCATACATCCTTACCAATCTCACCCGTGACCTTCCGTTCCTTCGCTTCGTTGACCACCCAGTGTAGAATGTCTATGTTGTCCTGGACTGCGTAATCCTTGAAGAGTTTCTCCAGATCGTTCTGTGCGTCACCAGGTGAGCGAGCATGTGCAATGTCACAAACCGTGTACGTGCAGCATTCTGTGACTCAATATAGTTTGCTATGCTGTCAAAGGTTGTAGACGCGCCATTATTATCTTCTTCGACATACAAGGGAAAGCACTCTGCAAAATTTTCGAACCTAGAAAAGCGCGTCAACCACGCGTTTCTATGTTGAGCATCAGAGCTACGCACGTCCACTTGTGAGCTGAACGCTGTATTGCGAGCTGCAAGGCTGAGCGAAAATGCGTCCAGCGTCGACTGCCTGACTGATTGTACATGATAGTCACCGAATGAGTTGGACATGAATTGATCAACAAGGTCTCAGGTTCAGGGAATCAACAGGTGGCTGTGCATTGTGTCTCGAACGGCCATTCCCGCACGCAAACACCTGGCGGTGGCGGCAGGGCTTCTAGGCAACGCAGCTCGATACCATCGTTTCTCTTGATCAGTTTTATGTTGCTTTGCTCACGAGCCATAATGGAGACAAGTAACTTGCAAGACACCAGTACCAGTATGTACCAGGAGGCATACCAGCTTGGAAATTACGCGGCTTGGATGAATGGGACCAACTCCGAGTTTTCTGTTGTGCGTATCTTGGTCGCTTTGATAGCTACGATCTAATTGTCCAGCCCGATCAGGAACGTTCGGAGCCTTGTTAAGACTGCAATAGTGGAGGTCTCTGGAGGCTGGAAGTGAACAAGATGGCGTTGAGTGTTGAGGAGAAGTTTCATACACGTATGGTTGGGACAACACTATACTGCTGGTGCATGTAGGTTCATCACTTTAAATCGAGAGAATTACAAAATTATATTTGAACAGGGAAGGCATTTATTTCATTCTGAATGGCCGGATATACGGACTTACCGAGCCACCTCCCATCGACACTCGAATTCCCCCTCTCGTACCAAGATCATCAAAGAACAAGATCGCCGGTCTTGAGCCTGACCTCACAAGCCACATCCACAAGCCGGGACATCTCATTGACACTGGCATCATTTACACTGGCAACCTAGCGATGATAGGCTTCCAAATCAACATACCTGTTCAAAACGTTCACGTTCTACTATGCATATGCTCAGTTGGACTTGGTCAATGTTCTCCCATGTACGAGTTAAAGGACGAGATCCAGAGGCGTTTGGACGATTAGCATGTTGAAGTTCGTAGCAAATGGACTGCTGGTGAGCAAGGAGTGTGGACTCATGTCCATGTCCGAGTGCAACTTGAAGCTTGAAGAAAGACTCGCTGGATGATTCTGAAGTTTGAACGAAACCGAGGGCCGGAGGTCCTGGACATTAATATTCCTCCGTGTAAACAAGGTTTCTTTTGGTATTACTATATGTTCCTTCACCTGACACGCTCTCACAGGGCCACCCGCTGATTTAACAGCACTGTAGAAACTCCTTGATCTGTCATGACTCCTTGGATCAGTGCGCGGCTATTTCTGTTATTTGGTTCTTTACTCCCGCACAAACTTGTCATTGCATGTACAAACAGCAGACTTCTTGCACTGCATGCCCGAGGTGACACAGCCCTGTTTTGAGGAGTTGTGTTTTGAGGCCAATGTACGCAAGCACGGCCATCCATATCTTAGACTCTGAATATATTCGAATCTTATCACCCCTTACACCGTTCTAAATCCTTGTGACAATCAAGATCGGCGTTTAAATCCTCAAACACGACTTACGTGACGTTGAAGCTGAAGCTTGAACTACTCTGGCGATATCAAGCTCCTCCTAGGTTTCTGTGCGTACTAAATATCCTAGGTCAAACGGCATCGCAATCAATGGTCTTCCCAAATCTGCTTTGTTTCAGTCCTGCGCCCGACACTTTTGTGATTAGTGACATCCAAGGATTCCAAATCCCTCTGTCAGATCATTAGTAATTGAGATAGATCTGAGCGAATAGTGGCTTGATGCTAAGTCGATATCTACGGGATTGCTCGCTCTTCTTGGTTCCCAAACCTCTTGTGGTGAACCTCAGGTTACAGTTGGAACTTAGCTTCCTCTCTGATTTGAAATGCCTGTTCATTTTCTCTGTTCGAAACAGGATGATCAAGTAAATGAAATGATATAGCACAGCACCGGATATCTTTCTTATCATGATTCGCTAACTCGAGGAAGCGATATGACGTACCCTTCTGGGGTTGTTGTATCTTCTGTGAAGTTATCACTGTTGCGATCGCGTTTATGGACAAGATATGAGAAACGAGTGATTATTGACGCCAAATGAAAATCTGGATTCCTGTCGTACGCAACTATCAGGTTGCTTTGAAGCTCCATTTTTTTTTCTACATATTTTGCCTGTCAACAATGATGCGATCGATGAAGAATCACATTGACCTAATGAGAAACGCTAACCTGGAATACCTAGGTCCGCATTCGAGCTGTCTTTATATCGTTTGGAGATAAACATTACTATGACGATGATGAAGCTTCCGACCTTTGTTGGAAAGAAAGCTTAGTTAGCTAACCTTTCCAGGAACTTGAAGGTCTAGATCCCGCCGTAATCGAGTATTGAAGCCTTACGATCACGATGTTAAAATGGAATAGTGCTTAGAATGCATCACACAACTCCAAAAGCAACCGCTGTGATTACCTCCGGTCTCGGCACAAATCACTGGCTACTCATGTTACTAGTACGCCAAAAGTATTTTCAGTACTGGTGATGGATCAGGGACAACCACAAAATATCTTTGCTTGGGTCCAGTTTCTCGTAATCTCGATGATACGATCTGTAATTGCAAGGAGGGCGCAAAGTGCATAAGGGAGTATTTCCTGTGCGTGCAAGGGATATTAGGCTGAAGACTATCATCAGATCTCCGGAGATCTATTTTCTAGTGCTCGGTCTTTATAGGCATCGAGATTTGAAAATAAGTAAAACGTGCTAGTCGGGTCACATATACGAAATGCCGTTAGCTCCTAAGATGGCGGAATTGACAGACCTCAACAAGAGGGACACTCGAAATTCTTCGTTGGGAAATGGTTTCAGTGTTGAAAATAACATTGGTTCAGATACAATGTGACATACTTTTTAGGACAAAAGGAATACCTAAAGGAGACAAATGATCAGGGCAGCTCACGATTGACTGTGGCGCCAGAATTTTCCATCGCAAAATCGAAAATGAGCACGTTCAGTTTTTCAGAATCCGGCGGTCTCCCTTCTTTTTCGGTCATGGCTATCATAATATCACCACTGGTTCGAACCACCTTCGAATCACGAGAAGCGCCACGGTTCACGGCATGAAGAAGGCCGGATGCTATTGGTGTTGTGCCGTGCAGTTTTCAATTCCATCGGCATGTATTCACCTTCAAACGCTCTAGTTGTTCTAATTGCTTCGAAGACCGTATACCAGCACACGTCACTCCATTCGAATCATGACCTAACCAAAATTCCGGCTCTGTGGGCAAACTGTACCTGCTTATTCTAGCGCTCCGCTGTACTATGTAGTATCAAGAGAAACCACATGCTGACAGGTACGACATGTGTGGGCTACCCTTCAAACCGGCCTCCTCCAGCGAATCCCTAGCCTCGGGTATACCTAACAGGGGGGCACGGCTTAAACGACGTTTGGAAGCGTCGGCCCGTTCTTTCTCCGCGTACGCGGGGGGACGTGGAACTCCGTGGCCCTCGTAGTAGCATGTACTCGTCGATAGTCCCGTGCAGCATGAGCGCTATGCGCTCCGGGCACGTAAATGGATCTAAAAAAAAAATGTGTGGGCTATCATCAGAATGACAATAACCCGAGTACCCATGAGACGATCCCAGGGTTGTCCTTCCCGACCCACATTGGCAATGAATAATTTGCCGTCTTCCTGCCTTTTGTTTCTGGTGTGAACCAAACTCGCCGCTCAGGAATCAAATAGGGCTTCAAGGGGATTTTATCGCTCCTGTACACCTGTATTCCGATCTTGAGATTTTTTGCAGATTAAACGGCTGATGCGGAGCTACCAAAGCTCTAACCTCATCCCTAGAATGATAAAATGCTGAATAAACCCAGGAACCTGGTAGATGCGATTATTCTTTCGCTGTGATGGCCCGGATGATCTGTGAGGTGAAACGCGTATAGTAGACCCCTGGCCGCAGCGACGTCAATCTAACATCCTTGTGAACTCCAATTCCTCACGAAGAATTCGCTTGCAAGGTACGACCCGGTCAACAAATATTCTCCAGCATTCGAACCGTTGGAATTCGAACAAGCATCGCGAGGGGGAACGAAAATGCCGAGATTTGCTTTACCATCAGAAATCATCTAGAAATAACTTGCGCCGCCATGTGGAACTAGGCGATTCCTGCGAAAAAAGTGTCCTAGAAAGGAAGAGAAATGGCTTTTGGCTTCCATTAGAAGGAAGGATTGGCATAAATCGGATCGAATCATGTCTAAACTGTCGGTTTAGACTTCGGAGCAAGCCCGAGGAGTCACGCTGCTGTAAACAATATGGAAGAGAAATCGTCTGTAATTGCTTGGTGTCAACGTTATAAAAGACCCCGAGACATAAGATAGATACATTCATGTGAAATCAGTTCTTTTACTTGTGGTATGATCTGGAGTTGACCGTATTCGTAAATAATTCGATCGCTGTAGACTCCTGGCTAGATGATGAGTAAGAAGCAGATGGGCCGATACTGATACTGTCAATAGTTACCGCAATGCACGGAAAACAACCGAAGAACACAGTACTTTGGAAACATGGATCAAACAGGTGTGAGGAGTAGGCTGGCCCGGGGTTAATTCGGGCACAGATCAAGTGGACTTCCATAGGATTCAAAAGAAATCCGTTTCTTTCCGCAACGCTCGCCGAACCTTACCAACCCATCTTCATCATCGAACACCTCGAATTAATTACCGACAGTCCACAAGGGCGGAAGAGTCGATTAACGCGCGGTTAACTTTATCAGAGCAGATAAGCGCGCGTTAAAGTAGATGTAACACCGCCATGCAGAATTTCCTAGATGCGTACAGCGCCTTAGGTCTTGGATTTGCGGCAACTTGATGAAGAATTAAGCGCGTTGGGGCGTACTCTATCCAGCAGTGACCGACGTTAGTATACAGAAATCACCATCGATGCCGAGAGGGGAAAGCACATCTGAGTGGAACATCCGTGCCCATCGATGGTTGACACGATATCTTGGGTTCATCCAGCCAAGAGACGGTACCTTCCGAATGTAAGTGGTTGTAATTACGGCAAGTTCTGACCGTCCTATCGTTTCTTTTAGAAAAGGGAAAATTATTTCAGATCTAGATCATACGGAGGTTCAACGCGTCGCGCACGGAG
>JABAJX010019829.1:4026-63121 GCA_018221735.1 Termitomyces sp. K1Aa
CGCCGCAGCCATTCACCAGCGTCATCCACCATCCTCGCTCCAGACTCCCCCGCGATCGAGTTCATCCGCGAAACCCTCTACGCATCCATCGCCGACGCGCTCGAGCGCCAGCCTGCCCTCCGCGAGCTCCTCAAGCACGACCCACCCCGCGCCTACTTCGCCTCAGTCTCCTTCGCCATCCTCGACGTCGCAACGTCATCCATCACACCCGACGGCGCCGTCGTCGGTGTCCTCGGGACCCCGCTCACACTCGCCGAGTGTCCGCCGGAGCTCCGGCCTTTCATGCGCGAGCTCGCCGAGATCGGGGCGCAGGCGAAGGAGATGGAGAATGAGGACAACGAGGTGGCGATGCGGTGTGTGCAGGAGGACGAGGAGATCCCGCCGACGAAGATGGAGAGGGTGTCGACGATGCTGGAGGAGGGTGTGGGATATGCGGGGTATGTCGGGGGGCGCAGGAGGAGTGTGGAGGGGAGGACAGTGGCGTTTACGAATCGGATTAATGCGTTGAGTCTGGGGATGACGAGGCTTACGGCATTCAAGGAACGGCAGGATGAGGTTTTCACGGTGTTGGCGGGGGTTGGGTCGTAACCAAGTGATCATTTCTATTTCTGACGATTCTCGACATCTCACTGACCTGTGTACTCACTATGGATATATATACCAAAGATACCAAAGAGAATACTTTACTATGTACTATCGATGTATATTTAGACTATCGAATGCTGTTATACCATATTGAATCCTTCCCTCACTGAGCACACTCGCGAAGCTTGAAATTTCCAGCATCCTGTCCAAGAGCGGCGCCGGGATCACAGCATCAATATTCGCCAAGTATGTACGACAGTACACAAAAACGGCTAGAGGTATTGAACCCACCGCATGGTGGTGGCGACAAGAATTCCAGAAGTAACGGCCGCGAGCGTCACGGTCGTAGCCGACGACAAAGAGAAGTATGTAAAGCTCAGAAGGAGAAGACCTACTACTAAGTAGTACACTCTTGTCAAGTTTGTTTGGCTGGCTGCCGAGAGATCGAAGACATCGGGGGGAAAAAAAGATCTATTGTTTGTGCAATTGAATGACAGGATATATCTTTATGTATGGATGAGGCGAGAATGAAACGCGGTGAACTCATGTCGCGGGGAAGTCGGATGCGGGCCGATGAGTATGTATGATGTACATAGTACCCAGACAGAGCAGACGGTTGGGGCGATAGTTCGACGAATGTCCTGGTTATCGGCTTATCGATAGAAATCGAACATCAGTCACTGGATGTACGTTACATTACATACTTAGTCCCAAGTCCGGGAGCGACGGATGGACAGGCTTCGAAACTTGACACGCATACGCGAGCAAGTACACCTACATAGACGTGATGAGACATCGACATGTATTATGTACAATTAAGAACCCATTCAAAGTTGATATAACGGAGGTACAAATATTATAATACATATAGAAAGTAACATAAGTAAGCAGAGAACCACGAACACACGAATTCGAATCCGTGCGGACAAAAAATAAAAGTAAAACTAATAATAATATCAGAGCATCCACACGACGAAAAAGTCCAACAGTAAGTAGCTAGCCTTCGAGATCCCAGGAACCCGAATCCTGCACCTTCTCTTTCTCGAGGTCCCACTGTGCGAGACTGTGGAATTGTTTAGGCTGAGGATGGTGGATGCGCTCATGCTCCGTCGGTGACGGAGATACTCGCTCCGGTGTCTTTGGAGCGTCAGAGAGTGGAGATGGAAAGTCCATGATGGAAGAGGCGGGGTCAGGGACGGGGGCAGAGGCGGGGACGGGGACGGGGACGGGGACCCGAGGAGCGGGAATCTGGGCGGGTATGCATGTACCCTTTTCCTGGTGATACTTCAGACCGTTATAATTGAGAGCGTCAGAGAGTGGAGATGGAAAGTCCGCGATGGCACAGGCGGGGTTTGGGACGGGAGCGGGAGCGGGGACGGGGATGGGGACGGGGATGGGCACCCGAGGAGCAGGAATTTGGGCAGGTACCTCGATCTTGCATGTACCCTTCTCCTGGTGATACTTCAGACCGTTAGGATTGAGGTACGACTTCGAGCAGCCCGGAATCTACAATCGCCAAACCAACAAAAGTGGTAAGGTAAGTAACGCAAGCCAAATGTACAGAAAGGTGGAAACGAACATACAGGACACGGATATGCCTTCCTACTACGTCTTCTCGACGCAGAGAGCGGCACACCAGCGAGGTCAGTCTTCCCTTTCCTCTTCCTACGATGATCACGCGGAACCGACGGTGGGCGTCCTCGCCTCGTCTTATCATCGATAGCCAACTGCGAGCCGTGCACATTCGGAGGCAGCGGCTCGACTTTAGGCGCCGTGGGCGTCGGCGCCTTGGCCAGGTACTGCTTCGCCGTATCGTAGCAGTGCTCGTAGGTAGGGTAGTCGGAGAGCGCGTATGTGTCCGGCTGGTAGATGGATGGCTGGGACACGATCGCACACTCGGTCATAGCGCCGGTCGGGCACGTCAGGGAACCAGGGACCGGGTAGGGAGTGTAACAACGCTGTGGAGATGGCTCTGGGGAACTATAGCTGCTCGGGGAGGAGGGTGGCGAGGACGCGGGTGAATATGCAAACGGCGTTGGAGCATCAGGGGATGAACGAGGTGGAAGCAATGGGTGCTCCGAAGTCGTGGCGTCGACGTGATCGAGCAGTGCGTGTAGATCTGGAAATAATATATTGCAACACGAGAAATTCGTGCACTATAATAAAATATTGGTTAGTGATATATTAGTAGGTACAGAACGACATCGTTCTTACGAATGTGCGTTCCATGCGCTCGATGTGCTCGAGGTTCAACATAGGATCGTCGTAGTCTTCATCTGCAGAAAATTGAAAGCTGCGAATAATAGAGTACATCAGATCTCACAAAATACACAAGAGGGTATTGATTCCACATACGAGATCTGTAAGTCGTTCATGGGGGAGGCGACAAAGAGATATGCAAAATCCCGGGACGGGGAGAAAGCAATTAAAGAGTTTCCTAGTACGCCACGGCTAAGTACATGGCTATTCGCCGCCAGGGACAAGAAGCGGTTGGAGTTGCATCGAAGTTTGATGCATAGCGACAGGCATGGAAAACTGCGAGCAGATCATGGCCCGAATCTCCCTCCCCGGCATATCTTCGCGAACTTACATGCTTCCCTCCGCGCTCCCCTTCCGCCAGACAGAGCAGTCACCTTGTCAACCTGAGAAGCAAGATTCAGATCGTAATGGATGCAACTCGCTATAGATTCGGTTTTCATAGATTGAATGGGAACTTTAAACTCGAACCAACTCCATATGTCAGAGAAAAAAATCTTCCGTGTATACATTACACCAAGTGGAAGATTGAGACACTTTTTACCCGAAATGGAGGACGGTGAACTGGTGCGGTGAGAAATGGAATGAACCTGAATTTGAAATTTGATGGCAACAAATTTTTGGCTTTTACGTATGACTCACGGGTAGTAGCACGTGGGTTATGATTAAAACGCGTCGCGTCGCGTCCAACAGGACCCACACCAACGCACATTATGTATATTTGAGGACTCGTTTTGGCCTTTTTATCGTGGCTGTTTTTTGACGCGCAGGGGTGTCAATGACTGGACGAAGTTATCTGATGAATATGATGATTATTTGACATGCATACAGAAAAGGGAGAACTAGCCGTCGGGCCGTGGACGGCAGTGGAAAATTCCGCGTTACGGCGAATGGGTAGTAAGTAAGCCGGAGCCGTGAGTGACCGTTGTAATGGAGCCATGGACCGCCCATGGACTTCCTGCGGGCTTCGCCATCATGTTATCAAAAAATTGCTGGATTCCTACCAAGCTTGGAGGACTGTGAGCCATTCCCATGAATTCACTTGAACGTCGGCTAAAGAATTTCATTCGAGAATGAGAAGCGAACGGCTGGGACCCGTTCTACATCATAGCTCTTCACCGGAGAGAAATGGTAAAAATGTCGAAGCACATGAAAAAAGATCTGAATATATGCGAGCGATTGATTCTTTTGCCATCGGCTGTGATCGCAGACTAGCCGTATTGACGGGTTGGACAGCGACTAAGTACCATGGATTGACGTTGTGGAGTGTGTCGCAGCAAATTGTGAGCAGATCATATTATGATGTACTGATATTAATTAATATCAGCCATGTATCCTGAAAGAAGAGCTGAAATATACTTGAACTGGAATGCTTCTCATAAACTGAATAAAAGTTTTCGATTTTCTTGAGATCAACTTCGTTCAGCGTTCAATGTTCAACGTTCAACGCCGAACAAGGTCCAATGTACATGCGTATTTCAGCCGTCGATAATCACAATCTTACGCTGGTAGTTCAACGTTCAGTCACTAGATTGAAGTGCCAGCGTTCAGTTTCAACATCAAAGATTTGTTTCTAGTACTTACGACAATTTTTGAATGCACCCATGACCATGGCTCACGGCTCACGGCACTATGTACTGCCTGTCACTCCAGTGACTCACGGACAACAGACCCTTGATGAGATCAGACTGAGATGACAGTCGAAATGGTGCGAGATCTTGCGGGATGTGGACTTTGAACGTCACGGCACCGTTTGCTCCCACGACCTTTCTGTGATTCTAAGACCGTACCGCCACGGTTCCGGTCGTCTTTTCATCACGGTAAGCGAGTGCATCTTGAATGCTTACTGATACTTAATTCTTACCATGTAATCGCATCACTTTTACATCGAATGCCCGATGATAACGAATAATAATTCCACTGGTGGCCTGCTGCTGACTGGGAAAAAAAATCCTAAAGGTCGAAACGCTTACCTCCTCCGATCACCAGTTCTGAGACGCTTTTGAACTCTCCTTCCATAACGCCGATCGCGACATTTCAATTGAATGACAGTCGATATCCTCATTCTCGGTGCAGGTTGGACGTCAAGCTTCCTCATTCCTCTCTGTGCCCAGCGTTCCATTCCATATGCCGCAACAACCCGTTCTGGACGCGATGGAACGATCGCGTTCACTTTCGATCCCGAATCGGAGGATTCTGAGCAATACAAGGTCCTACCAGATGCCCGAACTGTATTGATAACATTTCCTATTGTGCAACCTGGAGCATCCGCACGTCTCGTAAATCTATATCGCTCGACTCGTTCGAAGGGCGATTTCCGAATGGGATTTATCCAGCTTGGTTCGACGGGGATCTGGGATGTGAGCGAAACATCTTCAAAAAAGTCTTGAATGGTGTATCATATTAATTAACAGTACATCAGAAAAATCGTACGAAGACCTCAAACACATCTGAAACTTCAGAACCAGTCAGATTTCGATGGATCGACAGGCACACACCATTCCTAAGCTCCAACGAACGTGCGAGAGCCGAAGCAGAGCTCCTTGGAATTTCCTCCCTCAAATCACCCACAACTGTCCTCAATCTTTCTGGCTTATGGGGTGGCGCACGCTCCCCCCGCAACTGGGTAGCGCGAGTCGCTCCCTCCAAAGACGCACTGCGAAATAAGGTCCGTTTCACCTACTTATCAATGCCCCGCCCCATCCATTTGATTCCTGATCCAAAATTGATGGTGATGTACAGGGTAGTATCCACCTAATCCACGGTCTGGACGTATCGCGTGCAATATTAGCTGTCCACGCTAACTGGGCCAAGGCAGCTGGCCAACGATGGATCATCACAGATGGGCGTGTGTATGATTGGTGGGATCTTGCATCTGCTTGGGGAAGTCATCTCCCAGGTCCAAACCCGGAGGCCGCTGATGAAGACCCAGTGACATCAAGTTCGCACAAGAACCTGGACGGGGGTCGTAGGTCGTATGCTAGATGGGTCCGTGAGCTTATGCAGGAGGAAAGCGTGCGTGCGCTCCCCCGTGATATCGAGTCTTTCGAGCGTGCCCTTGACTCGCGCGATTTTTGGTTTGTTTTCGAGTTGAGCCCACTTAAAGCGCGTGTGGATTGACTTTGGTCAGCTGAACAACTTTACATGGAGATATCATCTGTTATGTAGAAGAGTCTATTCGCTCTCTTTATTGACATGGGAACTATGTCAATCCGATTAGGTTATCCACCTATTTCTTGATCCCTCGGCGTGGTACAACGTGGTATATCGATTCATTGTCTAATAATAATGCAGTACACATGAGAAAAAATACTAACTATTTCGAGTGTGATTTATGCATTAGACTCGATGACTCCATCCTTAATCACCTGCCAGGATTGGCGGCTAGTGATGTCTTTCCACCACCTGTAATGTCGCGTCAGCGATACACTTCGCCGACAAAGAAATACATTTGCCATACCTGACGACGTTGGGGCGCTTTTCGTCGTACATTATCTTGCTTCCAGCTGTTTCGAGGAGCGAACCATAAGGAAGATGGAAGATATCGACGAGGGTGAAATCCTACGATTGATTGTTCAGTACTTGGGATATACTAATCAGTGAAGATAACATACATCGCCAGCGGCGTATCTTTGTCTAGAGAGAATGACATCGTAAGCATCAAGCTTCTTCCCGAGCTCGACTATGAGTTTATCGAAGACAGCCTGGTCGGATGTCAGACCACGGCGTCTAAGTTATAAAATCAAGTAAATACATCGTATATTCCGCTATGAGTTGTATGCACTCACGGCTTGAAGACCACCTCTGCGACAGCATTACGGGCATACTCGTCAAAATTGGCCATCTCAACAGAGGCGGCCTGCTCAAAGATAGCCCTCTTCCTGTAGTCGGTTGGGACAAGTTTGGGGCCCTGAACAGAGAACTTGGCATCGAGGTAGCTGCAGATGGCACGGCTCTCGTAGAGGATGAAACCATCGTCATCCTAAAATCATCATGTTACTCAGTCTCCAAGCGCATACTACTGTGGTTCTACTCACGAGATATGGAATTTGGCCGAAAGGCTGCTTTTCCATGTAGGCCGGGGACTTGTGCTCGGCGTGCGCCACGTCGACTTGAACAAATTCGAAGGGGATTTTTTTCTCGCGCAAGACGACAGCGACGCGGCGAGTGCATGTAGAGTGAACAGATCCGTGGAGCTTCAAAACCATGATGGATGTCCGAGTCGATGAACTTAGGTACGTCGATGGATGTGAAGCAGAGAGCAAGAGCTTTCGAAAATGAGGCCTGAGAGCCCATCGATTGGCGCACTGCTTATTTATGTGTTCACGTAGTCACTAGGAGCCAATAACTTCATGAAGGATCATCTTTCCCAAGAGGACTTGACATAAGCCCATTTACGATACGTTTAGTAAGCCAGTGGGTTATGTTCCCAGTCATCAACAGGGTCGTCCAGTAGGTTGAAGTAAGTATGTAGTTTCTGTCAGGTTGACAAAGCAGCGTGTGTCCCGGATAGACAACAGGTACGAATTGCCACGAGGCATGAAGCCAGCAACAAAGCTCTGAAGATGCGAACTTGAAAGGATTACATATGTATGTACTACGTGTGCAAAGTACATAAAAAATTGTTCAGAGGGGATACAAATTACCGAGTTCTCTTCAGGTATAACAAATGTTTCTCGGGCCTAATTGGGCCGTTCATTGGATGGATGCATGTGCCATTCGCCGTGCATCGCAGAAAGGTGTGAATACACGATAAACCTGTTTCCTAAGACCAGCACACGCCTATCTTGGCATGATTCCCCACGTAAGCATTTCTGCATGAGCACAGCAGATGTCAGTACCTGAACAGCTTATCAAAGCATAGAACACACCAATGATCAATCGATCATAGGTCAAGGGCATGCACATACTTAGTATGTATATGGTGGATCCATTCAACTCACCTTTCAGTCTCCAAGTTCGTCGGTCAAGCCGAAATCAAAGCAACTACAGGAAGGGATCGCAGTTGGTTGTGGCTTAAAGTTAGCAATGAGTTGATATTCGCGTCATTGTTATGGTAAACTAGAGGCGCTGCCTGGCAGTGTAAACATGATCGACTTTCCCTGATCTCAAGATTGGGTATGAATATGCGTCGAGTATCAGGCCTCAGGGAAAACCGAATGAGACCGAGGTGAAGTTTAAAGCGCTGTGTGACGGTCCTGATGAAGTATATGATTATAAACACCTATAAAAATTTTCAATGGTATCTGGTCCTTTATCTCGGTTGAATGGCCCAAGTGGTGAACTTTCTTGTGAAGGTGTATAGTAAATCAACTATAGAGATGCACGATAAGTACACAAAGATTGAGCCTCATCATAAATCATTGACATGTCACATACTTACCTAGAAGCCAGAAACATCAATCAATAAATAGTACCAGGGGGGCGTTGAGCGGCGCGTTGTGGATGAATCGATGATGCATGATGCGATTGATCGAGATTGCATCATGTCAAAATAAAATTCCCACATTCAAAAGATTCAAACTCACCCCAAACTACTATCTGATTCTACCATCCATAAGTACATACTGGGGGGAGCAAGCCAACTAATGCTCTACGCGCGTACAACATGGCGCATTTCGACTGATCAACTGCTTGCAAGTCTTATCCAAGTTTTTTTGTCCCGCGCCCGGCTACAACAAACGTGGTGTTCAATGATTGTCCCCACCAAACATGCGAGGAGAGAGGTGGAGGCTGCTGGACAACACGGAACCAAAGCCTCGTATACTTAGTTGCTTCTTACTGACACCCTACACGACTGTATGACGCTGAAAACTTGTCAGACTTCAAGTAATTGTGGGTGTCGCTCTTGCAACATAGTTAATGAAAACAGCATTGTCAGCACCACATCCACTACTCAGTACTCAAGTCTCAGGCTGCTGCTCACTAAGCTTCTTGTCTGAAGTTGATGCATTGCTGACCTCGGGTGGACCATATTAGTCTATCGATCTGTCAACATGCGTCGTTATGAGAGCTCAGTCCAGCTTATTCAGGTCCACCGTCGACTTCGGTATTCAGACCCATCAGACAACAACTGGAAGCAGTAATCTCGGTCATCGGTGAGTTTTGCTTTTCGGTTCAAGATGCCAGCGACCAACACAGCTGCTTTTCGCAACCTACCATTCTCTTTCATTTAACTCTGGGCCTATACTGTGTTTCAATCTCTTAACCCCAGGTATCCAATAAATACTCTCGATCATAGACCATCTCCATTGAAATTTTATTCAATCACCCCTTAGAAGATGTCTACTTGAAGTATGACCCGATCAAGTGAAGGCATTCTGACGTACGGTGAACCCGAGTGCATGACATCCATTCGGCGGACGGAAAATTGGCCTACCATCTTGTCGACCAGTACTGATCACAAATTCCAATTCGAGATGTCGCAGACCTCGACGACAGTTGACACTTCAGCGCCTTCAACAGTGATGTATCAAAGGAGAAGTTGACTATTGAGGAGCAGGTCTTACTCGACTTACCAAGCTGCTGTGGACGGAAAGTGCTGATTAACAGAACCTTTCATGACACGCATATAAACCTACTTGACCGAGATCCCTATTATCCTCTCATCTTCATACAGACAAAATCGAAGCGGGATGCCGCAGCACAAAGCTCTCTTCCTCGACGAAAAATGCGGAAAATGGGTGTTGGGCTATAACGACACACCCAAACCAGGCACTGGCGAACTTCTGGTGAAGATCGAGGCGGTAGGCCTGAACCCCGTTGACTGGAGCATTCAGAAATGGGGACTGTTTGTCGAGAAATATCCAGCGATACTAGGCACAGACACGGCCGGCGTCGTTGTTGAAGTCGGTTCTGGGGTAACGAACTTCGCGATTGGAGATAGAGTGTACGTTGTTTTTCATCCTACAAAAATGATTGAGATGTTGATTATAGTCTTATATTAAGTCTATACCAGGGTTCATGGGCAAATGATAGGGCAAGTTACCAACAATACAATATCGCCCCAACTGCCACTACAGCAAAGGTAAAAGGTTAACAGCCATAAGATCACGACAAGCCCCTGACAATGACGATAGATACCCAATTTCCTCTCCTTCGAGGCAGCGGCGACAATTCCTGTCTGTCTGACTGCAGCCTTCTTGGGCTTATATAACTCCAATCCTTATGGTGCAGGGTATTCTCCTCCATTCCGCTCATCGTCTGTCGGCACGTATGCTCAAAAGCCAATTCTTATTTTCGGAGGCGCAGGTTCCGTTGGACAATTCGGTAAAGCTTAGACATTGTTCGGTTGCTTACTCAGACTGCTGACCCCCTAACAAAGTTATTCAGCTTGCGAAGCTCAGTGGATTTTCACCCATTATTACCACTGCTTCCGTGAAGCACACTCGCTAACCGAAGTCCCTTGGTGCAACCCACGTTCTTGATCGCAGTGCCCCTCTATCTTCGCTCGCTTTGGCAGTGAAGGGCATTACCAAAGCACCCATAGAGATTGTTTACGACGCAATTTCTACTCCAGATACTCAAAAGGCCGGCTACAATATCTTAGCCTCCAACGGTTCTATGGTCGTCGTCTTGAATCCGGAGATTAACAAAGTCTCTGGCAAGGAGGTGTATCATGTCTTCGCTCTCCCGAACCTTCCCCATACCAGTGAGATCAGCGCGAACATGTACAGCAAGTTGACAGAATGGCTGGAAGAGGGTACAATCCTTGTAAGTGTGATCCTGCGCTGTTGAAGTGGAACCTGGCTGGTCTCACAGCTCCTTCAGCCTCTCAGGCCCGAGATTCTTCCTTTTGGCCTCGAAGGTGTAACTAGTGGTCTATCCAAGCTAGGTAATGGACAGGTCTCTGGTGTAAAACTGGTTGCTCGCCCTCAATTTACGGGAAGCATTCAAGAACCTTTAGAAATCACGACCAAGGAGGAAGTTACAGCTGTGAAAGAGGCCAAGCACGAGAGACAGAAGGCTACGAAGCGTAGATCGTTCTTCAAACGTATCATATCCTAGTTATCCTGTTAGTCGTCAACCCTATTTATACGACCTACTTTTGCGTATTGACGATTTCCAAGTTGTCAACAACATAGTATGATGTATCAGAAAGGATTATGAATGAGAAAAGTAGAGGGAGATCTAAGTGATAGTATGAAGGGCTCATCAAGAATGGCGCGAACGTGGGGGCATCAACATTTCCTCTGAGTCGATATGTTTCCGTATCCGATTTTGTCTTGATCTTTCGTAAACGACCTGAACCAACGCGACAATTTTTCTGTACATCCACTGCATCAATGACTCCTCCCCGTAAGCATAAAGGCTTGTCCATTGATACGATCAGCCCACACACGGTGTTCATCGTCTACAGTGACCCATTATAACAGCGCTAGTCGTGAAGAGGGGACGCCAATGCCGTCGAAGACGATATCATAAACGTTATGATCATGGCTTGGTCAACAGAGGACCCTCCTAGAATCGCACCAGTCATCATTCCTGGTATGGATATCATTCCTATGACACTAATGTTTCATCAACTAACAGCGTGAAAAGAATTATGCACGATTTCAAACCTCATTTGATTGACGGCAGGTGTGAGCGCTACACGGAGTGCTTCACGAGCGACTGGTTGACACGCTTCGAATCGGGAAGCGCCAAAGGTAAGGTACATTTCTACTTTATCTCGATTTTCACTGGCGGACGATCAGGAAATTAACCGAAGGCAATAGAAGACGCAAACCTACTGAAATTCTTTCAATAGTTCACGGCAATGACGATTGCAGAGGTCGCACTTCCGCAGAGCATACCCACAATTGGAACTACGGAGGACCAATATCGGCTGCCCAACAAGAGATGGAAAGGTCCTATTAATATATATATTTCACGGGTGCCCAAAAAGGTTCATTTGACATTGCAAGACGGGATCCTATGATTGAGATAGGAATCGTTGACCCCATCATCCCCATGAGAACTGAAAGACACTAGATACAATGTCGTGTTACCAATGCATAGGAGAGCCAAGCGAAACCGTACAGACCATGTATTCGTGTCTTCTTTTTGACTTGTTGATCACTAGAAGGGTTCTCAAATGTCACGACTCTCTTTCAGTAAGTAAATTACGCATTACCTATCTCGAATGTGCCGAGGACATTCAACAACATTGCCGAGCCCATCCGTCTATCAGGTTTGAAAAAGCAGCGATATGCATGCACAGGACTCACGCGTAATCCCCGCAACAGCCAAAGACTCCTTCGTCACAAACACTTTATGAAGAGCCGCAATCACTAGATCCCTTTCAATGTCCAGTCCAAGAATATAAGCAAATCCAAAGGCTACATTCCCTCAGTCCAGAGGAGGTGTTGTTTCAACAGACATTGTCTCCTAGTAGCAGAAAGTTGAGAGAGATCCGAGGTGGAGGGGGTACGGATGGAGTGTATTTGCAAATTTCAACAGCACAATCAAACCCCTAGCTGAATCAAACCCCTAGCTGCTTCCAGGAAAAAGTTGTATCGAGTTTTTGTCAGTCTCCTGGCAGCAATCCTCAGACAATCTTCAAGGGGTCTGTCTAGACTCTACTAATAGTAAGTTCGAGCCCGGATGCCGCACAAGTATGTCGCAGGAGAGATATGTATCTAATTCGTCTCAATGGCTGCAACCTTTCCTATTCTCGTGTCTCGGGAGTTCTTATGAGAAAACACACCTTTGCGTCGGGTTTCGCATTGCCCGGATCCATGATGTTCCATGATGATGGCAGAAACAAAACCGAGGATGTGACGGTCACGGAGCTTACATTATCACAGTGCGGTTGCATCCGACTCTCATACTTAAGTACTTACGAACCTCTGGAGTTTCTATGGCTCACTTAGCCCTTTGGTTCTTGCTTCTGTGGATAACTTCTATGATACACATCTGTTTGAATTTTCCTAACCATCAGAACTTTAGAAGTCAAAGCAAATTCTGACTGAGGCCGCCACCAAGTTAGTAGTCATGGCCCATGAGGCTGATGAGCCCCAC
The DNA here is from genome assembly GCA_018221735.1 of Termitomyces sp. K1Aa. Classification (NCBI taxonomy): domain Eukaryota; kingdom Fungi; phylum Basidiomycota; class Agaricomycetes; order Agaricales; family Lyophyllaceae; genus Termitomyces; species Termitomyces sp. K1Aa. Next base: position 16,870 of record JABAJX010019829.1, read on the forward strand.
CAATTCCCAGATACTCCCTAACGTCAAAGAAACAATCATTGTCATTGACGTGTTCCTCTCGGGGAGGATAAAAAAAACTTACATGGGTTCGGCCTAACTTTTACGAGATGCCTTCGGGACCGAATGGCATCGGATTTCTCTGCTTTGAGGCTCTTTGAACCTGTACTGAAGAATGCTACCGACACACGCCCATTCATGTCGGTGATTCCTTTACCCACAAATGCCCCAGAAACAGGTGCTTCGGTTTCCCCATCCGTCACTGTGAGGGTAATCGGAACGCCTATACGAGCCTCCCTAGGACCGGATAACTTTAGAGTCTTATTGACCGCACTATATGCGAACATAACTTCATCGAATAGTTTAACCCGGAGCTGACAACCTCCGACAGGTGAATCTCTGTAGTTCAGGATCAAGTGCCAGAAGTTGCTCTTATTTTGTACTGCCGGTACGCCCGCAATCGTCGTCACGAGGTAGTCCTCGAGCTTCGGGAACCAAGTTCTTAAAGCTTATGAGTCAGCTCAGGCCTTAATTCACACAATAGGAGAAATTCACCCATCCCAATCAAAGTGGTCAATTCTCGACGCATCGTCGAGGGCAGAGGTTGCAGTTGGTCCAGGAAAACGGTGTGTGTGGTTGTTCGTCCCGTCGCAGTCATGTTTACTTTCTGAAGTTGTCTTAACGGGGTGGCCGTAAGTAAGCACGTTCTTGTCAAAGATGGTGGCAGCTTCTCCCTCAATGCGCAGACGGACGAGTGTGAGGTGATTAGGCGCTGGAATCGCTCGGACGAGTGTAATCAGAAGACTGAAGAACAATGCGAGCGAGAGCCGCATCATCATGTGTTGGTGTGCAATTGACTTCCCTTCTTCATGATTTATATGTCTTTCTGTGAGTTTCCGCAAGGTCGATGCACACGATTGTCATGGAGGGCTTCCCATCGAATCTCCGAGTCTCAAGATTTCTCTCACTCTCTTTATATATAGCTCCAGCCTACTCTAGGCATGTCAGCAGTGTACGTAGAATCAAATCCTGAAGATACTGTGTCAAAAAAACACATTTCAAAGATTTTGTCGCCGCTGAGCCAATGCAATGTGTATCGCGTGTATTCTGATAATTATATGTATTACACATTGCCATAGCAGAGTTAACAGCAGAAGAAACAGCAATGAATGAAGAACACAACGAAACGATGCGTGATATGTAATATTGAGGGCAGCAGATTGGGAGATTGCAGAGACCAAGATAAAACAACTAATGTGACAGACAGAGATGGTACATGTACAGACATGAGACGAGAGAAATGGGATGATAGTGGACAACAGAAAGAAGGAAATAGACGTAACGGTGAGGATATAGGCGGATGAAGCCACAACAATGATAAAGTTGCCACAGAGGTTCAGGGGAAAATAGGCAAGGAACTCAGCATGAAAGACGTGAGTTGGAAGTAGATTAATGGAGGTATTTCTCGTTCAGGGCGTGAACTTCCTTCGCAAGATAAGGCCAGCTCAACGTCCTTGCAAGTTCATTCCGCAAGTTTTCCTCGCTATCTCCCCCGCGAGCTTTAGCAAGCTTGATCTCCCACCCACAAAGATTATAAAGCAAACGCATGTTCGGCTGGATCAGCACTGAAAGTCTGCGAGAACGAACGATGAGATATGCGTCGACAAGGGGAAGACCTAGATGCTTCATGACGTATGCGATCTGTGTCCAAGAACAAGGTTATTGCAAGCCAACATGCACGAGATTTTGAAAAAATACTCACAGTGACAGTTGCGCTTCTCGACACGCCAACACGACAATGAACGAGCACCTGACCACCCTCGGCACGCGCCTGGTCAATCCAGTCACAAATCGGCTCGAGCTGCGGTTCTAGTGTGTCGATACCATCGTCGCATACGCCCTTGATATCCAGTACCTTGATGCGACCTTCGCGCTCCTCATACCATAGCGAACCATGTCCTTGTCCTTTTCCATGTATGAAGGGCGTGGGTTGGTGATATGGCGATGGTGCATAGTGGCCATGTCCCTGTACATGGTGTGGTGGCGGGATCAGCGCACATTCTCCAACAGACACGACGTGCGTGATCCCAAGTGCATGAAGCATGAACACATTCGCAGCATGATTCCTATACACCGTCGTCAGCTCCAAGCTTGTACATCACTGAAAAAAATGAACGAGAGCATACAAGTTACCAAGGTACAAAAACGGCAGCACCCTACTTGGAAAACTCCCATCAAATCTGGGGTCGTTGAACCATGACTGGTGGTCCCCAAACAAACTCGGCAACGGGCTCGTGTTCGCTCTCGGACGGCCCTTCGGAAGAGGCAACGGCGGCTGTGTCTGCTGTGTCGGAAGCGTTCCCGAGACAAAGCGGTCCTGCGCGTGTGCTTGCGATGAGGGCACAACAAGCGGCAAAGATTGTGGGATAAGAGGAGGTCCGTGTCCGAACGACACCGACTTCGCCGCGGGTCGGCCCATGGGTACATGTGCGTGTTGTTGCTGGGTCGGAGTGTAGGAATAAGTGCTGGGATATTGGTGAGAATTGGACGATGCAGGCAATGTCCCCCGCGGTAAAGGGACAGTCCTCCACCCGGTTTCCATGACCATACCCCAGGGCCCCTGACGCGGCCCATTCGCAGCTGCACCTGCGGCAACCCTCTTCCCATTTCCATTGAGTTCCCTCTCGCCATCATGTCCATGCCCACGCGCATGAGCAACCCTAGCCCTCTCCCGCTCCTTCTCAGCCCTGTCCCTCTCAGCATCCTCCCTCATCTTCGCCTCAACCCTCCTCAGAAGACCTAGATCCGTCTGGTACACAAAGAAGCTCCTCCGCCTCGCGACTTGCAATTCGAGATATGCCTCTGGGAGAGTGAGGCGTTTAATTGCCATGAGGAGACACAGTGCCGGCAACGACGACTCAGTATACCCGTCCGCAGAGTACAGCAGCACCTTGAGCGGGCGCGTACGTGTGTGTGCGTGCGATGAAGTGGAAGAGTTCGTTTGGGACGCTGCAGGCGACGTGAACGAGCGCGTACGAGATGACGCTGATGCAGACGGTGCAGGCGCCGAAGACGACCCCAATGGGAAAGAAGGGAAGTGAGGCATAAAGGCGGTGACAGAGCTCCAGCGCCTAGAGGGACTTGTGTTGGGGGCTGCAGGTGGGGGTGTGGGTGGCGAAGGTTGCGGTGGTGGCGGGGGCGGGGGCACAACAGGCATAAGCCACCTTTCGAGGAGCCGAATCACTTGCATGAGTGCGTTTACCGACATTTGGGCGTTAGATGGCGAGCTTGGGAACGGGAGGTGTATGACAGAGCTGGCGTGAGGCGGTGGACGCGGTGGAATAATGTTGGCGGTATCCTCAATCTCCCCTTCTCTCTCCCTCCCTTCCATCACTCTAGTATACCAGATATCGTCCAGCGTCATCAAATGCTCTTCAGCAGCTCTAAGATTCGTGGGCGTAGGGAACGGCGCCAGATCATGGCACTCAATGCAGATATCAAACCCAAATCCTTGAGCAGGATCATTTGTCGACAGATAATCGAACGGATCGTACTCTTGTCCACCATTCTCCGCCATCGCAGGACGGAATTTGCCAGGTGCTCCTGGCGCAATCGGGACGTCATCCGAATTACCCAAGAACACCTGGCCCACATGTGGAGTCCATACCGTTGGTGAAAGCGACTGCAAACTGGGCGCAGACGGAGGCTGCGGCTGTCCCCAGGACCCAGATCCCGTCCCATTTGTCGTCGGAGGCGTGATAACGTGATTCGCATGCCCCTCCATCCCGTCCGGAGGCGGCACACAAATAATCTCCGACGCTTTTGTAAGATCGCGCATCTCCTCCTTCTCCCTCTGGGCAAAATCGACCGTATTAGGGTCTCGCGCATTCGCCTTGGATCGACCAAGGAACCGCACATGGGTCGTCGCACCACAATCGACGACCACACCCGGTTCTAGCTCCATGTCTGTGTCAAGGTCAACATACATCCCCTCCGCACCCTGCGCCGCAACGGCAACCGGAATTGGATCTTCCATGGCTTCCATATCGACTATATGCCCGTCAGGGCCGTCGGTGTGTGCGCCCCAACTTGCGCCTTCTTTCAGAGGAGTACCAATGGAGTCTGTGGGGATCCCCGTGACTTCAGGCTCGAATGGCCCGGAGCCTGGAACACCGCCCATGCAAAGGCGCATGGTCAGGTGTGGGACACCGGTATCGGCGTGCATGTCGGCAGAAGTAGCGTCGAGGATGAAGACGTTGTAGTGTAGGAGATCGGGGTGATTGTAAAGGCCATCTACAGAAAAAGTTGGTTAGGACTTCCGATTTAGGGTAATGTGAAATGGTGAATATATGCGTGCTTATAATGAAGAAACTTCAAATTGAAGTTATAGGTATATTTCCAGGTATATGCGCATTCAAATGACAGAGGAGAGAAACATAAGGCGTACCTTGAGTGAGTGTACCTCCTAGACGTTTGGCACGTTCTTGGTACTTGCGCTGTATCGCCTCCTGAATGCGTCGAGCAAGAACTTGAGCATTAGGTGAAGGGCCATGCGGAGAGTAGACAACTATGTCTGAAAGGGTAGTGTAGATTGGCTATGGAACGAGTTAATCATAAAGTTGAGAAGTCACGGATAAAAAGAAGGGAGAAAGCCATTGTAAACAAACCAGCAGGATTCCAGTGTGTTCCAACTTCAAACTGTAATTGATAGACTCCCAGGCAGAAAAAAGCACCTCCCAAAAATAGAACAGCAGAGAGAATGTAACGTACCACCTGTATCCCAAAATTTCTCAACGAAATTCCTTCGGGGACTTTTGCAGGGACGAACTCCCAGCCTTCCTTTCCATCATTTTCAGCTGGCAATATGGGTTGCACGATCTCAGACGGGCGGAACGTGCAAGTCAAAAGGGCTAGATCCGCGATGGCTGTTGCGGTGCCGTCTGATATGGTTGTGGATGCCACGGATTTTGAAGAGGTAGCGGGATATGTTGTTGATGGCTTTTGTTCTAGGAATGTTGAAATGACGGGTTTTGTGCCAGTTGGTGGGATGTCTGCTGCTGATGTTGGGCTGAACATGATTAGTTTGGTATGGAAGGATGAGCTGAATGATGGCGAACCTGACACTGAGAGAAGCGAAAGAGTAACTTCCGCTGTCGCTGGTTGTCAAGCTAAAAAAGCATAAGTTAGTTTGAAACTGGAGGAAGAAAGAGAAACATACCTAGTACTGAAGTCAGAACTAATGCTAGAGAATGAGGGAGGCAAGTTTGCAGTCTGTATTGGCGCTGGGCGCTGTATAACAGGATGCATGTGCTTTCCCTTATCCTTCTGGTCGTCACCAATACCAAAAGGTATGGCTTCCCCATGTCCAGGGACGTCACCGTCGACGTCCATCGCATCAGGCGGAACAAAGACGCCCACCTTCGACTCCATTCCCATCCCTTCCTCAGGGTTCGCAACGTCTTCATCGTCTTCCTCCTCCTCAAACTCACTGTCACCTCCACTCTCACTATCACCTTCTAGAACAGGTGTCCCCAGACCCCCGCTATCACCCTCACGCTTCCTCAACAACAAACTAAGCTCGCGTGCATACCGCCGAGGCTCTGCCTCGAGGTCGTCCTCGCATACAACCCACACAAGACCGCGGTATCTAGGCACCTTGACGGACTTGTTGAGCTGTAGCTTTTTTGTTGGTGATGTGCCTGGAAAGCAGGACAATGCAGTACCACTTGAAGAGGCGAAGAATGTGTTTTGTGCATCGTTATCGCCTTCAAGACCATGTAAGAATGGAAAGAGGACACTATCTGGTGGATGCGAGAGAATATGCTGGAGGTGGAGGTGCGCAAAGCGCGCGAGTGGGAGAAGCGTAGGTGTATGCTCGTCAACGGGCTCGATAATGGTTTCTGGGAGTCCGTATGTAGTCTGCTCGTCGTTATTCGTGTTAAAGGTCATCATACCGTCGTCGTCGTCGTCGTTCATGTACTGGACAATAAGGTTGAATAAGAGATTGATGTATGTATCAAGGCTGGGGATTTGGATTTGTGATGTGAAATGCACGCCTCGTTGAAGCGATTGCCGAGACCTTCTATTGCCGCGTTGTGATCGACTTCCCGTCTCAGATAAGATCTCAGATTGAACTTGCTTCATCACGCGACAGAACCCAATTCACTCCCTGGTCGTCTTCAACGCTGTGATAATGATCAACATGCCTGGTATCTTCTCCCTTTCTTGTGAGTTGAATTTTTAACTGAAAGCTTCCATAACGAGCTGGGGTACATAATGGGGACCTGGTGGGTACCTTCATAGTGACAAACACATTGACGGGCACAGGCCACAACGATGATCGGCATACCCTACCCTCCATTATAACTGTCAAAAACTGGAGTCTCCTTTCCTCTTCATCCTATGGCAGTTTTCCGACGTATTACAGCATAATGGCCACGAGTTCCCATACACACATACAAGTACCTCGATTAAAGCCTCTTTCCCTCCTCCTGTACCCCTCGATTCCTCCTCAAGGAAATCAACATACTGTATGTACATGTGCCTGGGAGCTATGTATGACATGACGCACCTGTCACCTCTTTTTTACAGAAAACTTTCTTTCACTGCATCTATCTGCCAGTCCTATTTCACACCACGGCACGGCATGCCATTCACCCTACTATATAGTAGAGGGAAGCCTTAAAATCTTGTATCAATCTCAAAATAGGCCTCCTTTTCCTTCTTCATCTGTTGGAAGCTCTCAGGAGTTCTCCGCAGCGACGCTTCTAAGATATGATAGTAATACAGACCTGTCAGGCACATCATATTAGACAGAATCTTCAATGATGAGATCACAACATTCGTAGACATGACTGACACATGTCCAAAACTTCTTTAAAGCTATCTCTTCCCAGGTTCAATCCTAGTCGATCCCTACGTCCTATGAGCAGTCCGAGTTCGTTCCGTTTATCAGACCTGCGATCGGACTGAGATTGTATTGAGATTGCGTACCGATAACCATGAGAGACGATCGATCGAGTCCAGTCAATTGGGAAGTAATTACTGCGTGATAGAGTGGTGCGTGATGATCTTCACAACTTCGTTCTTGATGACAGTATTTTTGGTCGACTGCTGACATAGCTTAACCATGGATACAAAAGCATATCGTATCAACCTATCGAGGACGCGAGCCTGTCAACCCCAAGTGCATTCAAGGAATCTCCGAGGAGGTTTGATGTCTACCAAGGAGCTAGAAGATCTGTTATTTACGGCGCTGATGATATTTTGATTTTTCCACTAGTGAGCCACACTACTGGTTCGCTGACGGCATGCGCAAGTGTGGAAATCGCATAAATGATGCTGTGTAGAGGCGAGGAGTGGCGTGTCAATGGTCTGTAGCATCTCTTCCGAATGCCTGTGTGGTCTGCTTCAATCCGTGTAAGTACTATGAATTTCCTGTCACATAGTAAACCTAGGCTATACATTTCACCTCTTCACCTTCTTTTTTCCCTGCAGCTAACGAGAGGTTTCGAAGATTTGAAAATGCGTACATCACATGGATAAACGATAACAAGGATCGATGCCGCAGAGTCGCGGATAGGGTTCGCGAAGGACCGCTGACAGGAGATCGGCCTACGCCTCATCCCCATTGAGAGCATATGGTGTGCTTTTCCCCTCATTGTTCGCCTTCGATTCACACACCCCGGGCCTGACTGGCTAGAACATCCCAGACACCCGTCCCAAAGTATTAGGTCCTCACTTTTGACCTGCGAAGGAAGCGTCTAGACTTGCCGTATACCTCTCTGCAATGCACAAAATATCAAGTCCCCACTACAGACTGGATATGGGTAGGTAATGCGTAAGTAAAATGCAATCATGACGGTTCAAGGCTGGCATTAATATTGGCAATTGCAACCCCAATCTCCTTTGTGTACAGAAAATGATGAATGTATCTTTAACTTTTCACACCGAAACGGAGTCGCACACGAACTCATGATCACGAATGGACGGTGCCGAAGAACAAGCTCCAGCGCTCCGACCGCCGGAGTCGATCACAATCAGCCTTATTCGCCACCCTCTTTGCTTTGTCGACTCACCATTACACACAGGAAATTTGCTACTTACTCCCAAACCGACGCCTACACATTCCCACCTATGTTACTCTTTCTTATAGGAGTCTCCCTGGTCTCGACGTCGTGCATTCGGATACTCACTCAAAGAACAATCTGCGCCACTTCATCTTGATCTCCTATATGGACTCAATGCTCCATGGGCTGATACTGCTTTTCTGTCATGTACATTTGGTAATTGAATGCAATTTATTTTAGTTCAGATGTTGACCATGCTTGCAAGGGATACGTAAACTCCAGGGTACTTATTGCAAGTTTGATAGATCATTCAATTTCGAAAAACACAGGATTGACTCAATCTGGCCTTGATGTGCCTCTTATCAACGAATTCAAGCTTTTTGAAACATAGGGCGAGATGTGGGCTCCACTGGTATGTACACAACTTCGTTTTTATCGATATATTTATTTCGTGGCGCATAGCTTTCAGTTCTGGTGCTTCACGCTCTCCGCATCCCCAATTCTCCCCGCACTACATTGAGATAATAACCATGCAGGATCTCGGGGCGAAAATCACCGTGTCTATGCATGACTTCTGCATTCCAATTCGCGGCGGCTCCGAGGATGATATGTTTGATCTGATCATCATCTTCAACGGTCGAAGATACAGCAGAGGAGGGCAGAGCTGGACCATCCTGCGCAGTAAGATCAAGCATACGATTAATTTGACCTGGAACTTCGTCCATGTGGCGCTGGGCGGGCACCACAATGCGTTTGCAGAATTCGAGAAGGTCTCCCAGTTCTTGAGGTGTCAGCCTTGGATCTGTCTCGATAGCACCTTGTAACACTAGGACCAAGAGATTATGTTAGGAGCGGTCTATAATAAATCATTTGAATTGATACATACATGGGTTTATAAGGCGGAAAGCTTTGTCAAAATTATCTTCATCCGCGTCTGTTAAGACATCCTCTGCTTGCGCTCGGATCTGTTTGTAGGTACTGCATACAATGGCCAGGTAACTAAGAAAGATTGGGATATTAGTCAAGAGTACATTTAAGCTAATTTGTCTTCTGGCACTCATACCGTGTGTATGAAACCTCGATTTTGGTATTCTGAAATTCAACGGCTTTTGCCTCACTACAATCTCCTCGAATAGAGGCAGCGACTGTACTTGCAGCAGAAAGAGCGCCAGTGAAGGCAAGGTGAACTCCCGAGGCAAAGAGCGGATCAATAAATACTTTTTTGTTGTTAGTAAACGACCTGTAATGAGCGCCTTCGTAAGCACACCTCCTGCATCACCAACAATGCGATATCCAAGGCCCGCATGTTTTGAGGTTGAGTAACTAAAGTCGCCGGCGGATCTAATTTCGCTGGTCAGTTCAGCCTTTCCCAGAAGTTGTATGATGCCGGGAGCTTGAGCCAACTGGTCGGTGTACAGTCTCTTGATCGCTGGATCGTCGGCACCTTTATTGTCCAGAGGTTTCTTCTGCATGTACGAATCCCTGGAAATTACGACACCAACAGACACAGTACCATCATGTAAAGGGATATACCATGCCCAGCCGGTCTCATCTATATGGCATGGTCTCCATCCTGTCAATGATATGATACTATTTGATGTGTTATAGGAAAGACTTGCCTGTGAATGCTTCGATCCAAATTGCATTCTCTCTATTTGTTCCTGGTGCATATCTCCCTCCACCTCTCCAATACCCCCAGAAGGCCATATTCATCAGTGACTTCAGGAATTGTCGATTCTTTAAGTATTTTGTTGACATAATTCCTGTTCGACCAGAAGCATCGACTAGATATTTGAAGTGGATCTCCGTTGGTTTACCCTCCTGACCCTCGTAAATGGCAGATATGGGCCTTTCATCGGAAAACTTGATTCCAGTAACCTTTAGTCCTTCAAAGACTTTAACGCCTAATTTGGAAGCATGGCGCAAGAGAAGCTCATCAAATTGAGAGCGAATCTGAAGATGAGGACATGAAAGGTCAGGCTTTCAGTAACACACGGAAAAAAACCATCTGACATACCACATTCCATGTAATATTCTCAGGGCCTAGTCCAATAATGTCGGCGTCTTGGAGGATCCTAATGAATAAGTGATGCCACTTTGTCTAGCAAAATAGGGCTTACAGCCTTCTCGTTTGTCTTGTCTCAGTTTGGCAGCACCTCCAGGCTTGGAAACAATCAATAATTATGTCAATTCTACGCAATATGGTTTACCTTAATCATGAAACCATGATTCTTGATGAGATCTTCAGCACCAATGAATCTCAAGAAATGGCGACATGAAGGAAGCATGCTTTCTCCTACGTGATAGCGAGGGAAAACATCGCGTTCAATGAGAGTAACGTCAAATCCCTCTGGCAGCGAGGGTGGTCAGATTGACTGATTCTGCAGAAGTACGGTCGTGAACTTACCTCTTACCAATGCAGTGGCAGCATAAGACCCAGCAGGGCCTCCTCCGATGACCAAGATTGTTGTGGAGGCTGGCTATGAGATGTTTTAGATTCCTGGCGGCATCGGTGCAGCATTGACAATGCAGTGACCTACTGGTGTTAGAGATTTAATCATGATTTTTCAAGTGGATGTTACCGTATGAACTCCATGCTTTCATATTTATAGCATTGGTTCAATTTGTAAATTAATATTACGGAAATTGCAAAGCTGTGGCACGTCCAATCGTACTATGGCGCAGTGTCGATAAGCCATTTGAGATGACGAAATGATCTGAACCAAATTCTATTGTACTGACGAGAACATCCTTAGTAGCTATAGGCGCGGCCCAATATGTCCAATATGTCTGGTTTCATGTATAGTACAATTACTAGGGGCGCTCAATTGTTCCGTTCATAAAATTGTTCACTGTGTTCAAGTGAACGCTATATATTGACCTAGCAACTTGAACTCCTTTAGAATGATTAAGATATTCGGAAGATGCCGACGAGACATCATGATCTTTTGGACATCTTCGCAAGTTTTTATGTATGCGCATCAATGCAGCTTATTGGAGGAGCTTTAATTCAATACAAATTGTATTTTTGGTAGTATGACAAATAATGACAATACATTATTTGTCATGACAGAACTTCAAAGGAGTTCATGATCCATTATCCAAATACAACACAGCGCGTCGGGGGCAACAAAAAAGATGACAGCACACAGTCGCGGAAGATAACGGAAGATAATAGAAGATAATGTAAGTTCCAAGGCTGATGACACGTCATGGGAGGCGAAAACGCGTCGTCGGGGTGGTGGCAGCCTGCAAGATGTCAGTTAAGCGTGTTTGTGACATGCCATTGTTCCATTATGGTGAAGGGTCTGAGAGGCTAGAGCGGAGTGTTTTGGGTGACTAGGGGGGTATATGTGGGAGAAAAAACTTGTACAGCACCTTCTCTCCCGTCAAATGAGAGCTGGTAAAAGGATACGACGCGACAGACATAATGTCCAGTGAGGAGCAATCCGCAAGGTTCAACGTCGACATCTTCCGAGCGTCAATAGCGTTCACTGTGTTCACTTGTAAAATTACTATATTGGAGTCTCGCTATCAGGATATTCTAACTAGATGTAATACTGATACATTCTTCTATTGCCGGAGGAAAAATGGGTGATGCCGCTGGCTGTAGATGCAATATGCGCTTGAAGTCCCTTGACTCGATCACCCATTTTCTGTATGTATTAGCTTTAGATTGGCTCAGAATATAGTCTCTGTACCTATAGAAAGCATAATATATTTATTGGCTAAACAGTTGACTTAAGTCAATTAAGATCTTGAAATATGAGCAGGAGCGAGCAGGGCAAGCAGCGGTATTTACTTATTACGGAGATGGTAAAGTTTATAAAGGACCTGTAATCATATGTTGGTGGGAAACCGTGTAACGAGTCTATAAGTGTATGAAATCTGCTTGGAACTTGAACATTAGGAAGACATTGGAGAAATGGATATGTTATGCACACATAGTAACATTTAACTGAAACTTGGAGATAGCTCAAGATCAAAAACAGCGAATCGCATCTTCTCTCGGGCAGAGTGCGACGACCCCCTTCAACCCTGATACAAATATGCCATAGCATTTTAATAAGAAATGCTTACAGAGGTTCCATTTATGGTTGGATAGAATAGTTGTGTATTTACTTGTGGATGGGGTTCTCTCAGCATTTGATGAGTGGAGATGCCCGTAGCATACGTGGTACGCGACTAAATGTATGTACATAGTACGGGCTCCGGTTGTTCAAGCGTGAACTTCGCCGGGTAATCTACCTACCTACATACATACCTACATACCTACCGCAGTGAGACTCAGCCCATGTCAATTTACAGGCTTCCTTGATCGGATTGAGTGAGACCCAAGGATTCTCCCCTCACTGTCGAACGGCACCTGCAACGCGACCTTCATACCAGTTAGGCTAATGATTCTCTCTCATCGGGGCTTCCCAGTGTACAAAATCAGCAAATTGTGGGTGTCCGCGTGAGAGTCCGGTTCAACGGGATAGCTTTTCTGCTGCGTTATTTCGGCAGTGATGTTGAAAGATAGTCCGAGCGGGGGGAACACGGACATTGAGACTGTCACAAGTGAAATCAGATCCTTGGGACGGCTAAAGACGAAGGCATTGCTGCTTGAAGTACATTGCAATAGGGTTACAGGTTGTCGTGAATAGAATGGATGACTAGGAGGCTGGGGGAGATGCCAAAGGTGTCCGTGTATCGTGAACGTAAGGATAATAGTACACTGGTAGTACATGGAATGAATCAAAGGGAGCCAGAAAGCAGCAATAAGAAGGATAGAATAGGATGTGGACACAAATCATGCCGTTGAAGGGAGAGGTCTTCCTAAAAAGACCCATCCCAACCATCATGTAGTCGCGGTAAGAGATGTTAGATAAAGAGTGACGCAGAAGGAACTGATGGTTTGGGGAGAATAGAGTAAGGAGCATCACCTCCACTGACTCCCAGCCCACCACATCTTCTCTGAACCACGCACGCTCCATTCCACAACACTCTTCGACGAAGCAACATATATATGCCTCCCACTCGGATCAAAGCATGTCCCCGCAATATCCAAATCATCCTCATAGGCAGGTTGCACATCGCTACCCCGCCTCACATAATCTTGCGCACTCACACTGATCGCAGGGGAGGCAAACCTGGCTGGGGACCTTGTAGTTGGTAAGTGTGTTGACGGGCTTGGGGAAGAAGATCGTGATGGCGTGCGAGAAGAGGCGCAGTCCGACTCGAGTTCGTCCACCTCAATTTCATCTTCGTGTCCCCGCCGGCTGTTGGCGGTAACGTATGTTGGGCGTGGGGTGTACTCGTAATCGGCATGAGTCGACCCTGTATTGGGGTCATCCTCTTCTTCGTGTGAGGTAGATTGACGGCGTGTCCTTATCCCGTGGGATCCGAGGAGTGCTTGTACATCATTCTCGATGCCTGGATCGCCGAAGGGAGGAATGATGAGGATGTCGTTATACTCAACTTCACCTTCTGGATTGCTAACCGTGGCAGTCGAATCGCTCATGCGAAGTGCCCGCCAAGTCGAGTCGGAGATGGAACTCGGGGCAGAATAGGGGGATGATATTCGGAAAGTATCGCCCAAGGCACGGAGGATGCGGGCCTGTGATGAGCGGTTGTCGGAAGTGGACTGTCGAGATGGTGATGTGGAGTTGAGTCGGGTCGAGGAATGTGCACGATGGGTATGAGATGTTATAGGGGGTCGAGGTAATCTAGATGACGGTGGTGATAGATAAGATCGAGACCGCGCGGCCGGGGTTGGAACGGGAATTGGTGATAATTGTTCGTGTGCGACAGGTACTCGAATAATTTCTTCGGTTTCAAATGTCCTTGCGTCCACTACGTGGAATAGAGAGGTGTGCTAATGACGTCCTCAGAAGGACAGGAGGATAACATGATGGGATGACTTACCTCCGTAAAAGTCATAAGTTCCTTATCCCCTGATCCTCCAAACTTCACGTTCCTTACACTCCAGCCAGGCGCTTTGAAGCTACCTCCTGTCCAGTCGTACATTTCATCCCCTACCCAACCGGAGGCTTGGCCGTTACCTGAGGGCATCCTTGACTTTTCTGTCTGAAAGATCTTCAAAGGCTTGGAGCTTCTGACATCCCATACGGCAAGGAGACCTTCCTGTGATGCTACAGCAAATTTTGATCCGTCTGATGAGAATGCAGTGGAAAACGATGCAGTCAGCGATGCTGTGTAATTCATATACATGCCAGTGGGAGATGGGAGCTTCAGGTTTGCTATGGGTGAAAAGGTAATTTGAGCGCCACCCGTCATTCGGTGTAGATGCACTTTGGATGAGTCTCCAACGGATAGGATCGTCCGACCATCAGGTGAAATTGATGCTGGATTTGCTGTTCAGACACTGAGACAAATCAGAGATGCAAATTTTGACATACAATGATTGATTGGGACTCCAAGATGCATGCACCCTACTTCGTCGATGATTGTTTCGGAACCACTCCTTAGTGGAACGTTGTAGAGCTTGACTGTACAATCGTTATTACTGATACCAAGTCGAGGTTCTACACTGTTTTCATTGGACCTTGTGAGGCTCATTGAAGTAAGGAGAACGGAATTATTGATCGATCCGGACATGGAGAATTCTGTGTGCCATATAGCAGTGTTTTGTCGATGGCGTGCAGAAGGTGGCGAATGATATGACAAATGAATTTCGGCCTCCTGTCCACCGGCTGCGAGTAGCGTGTCGTCTGTGCCTTCGATAGGAAGAGAGTTTAACGTATTCGGATGAAATGCAAGCTTCACAAGCGGCCGAGGGGTCTAAGGACAGTAGGCGTTTAATATTAATGAAACCACATTCGACAAAGATTTGACTTACCGAGTCAGGCGCTCTGAGATTGTGTTCAACGATAGAATTTTGTTGCACATAGTTCACTACACCGCTCTCTCGAGGACATATGATGAGATCCCGCAGCTGACTGTTCCCTCCAATGGTCAGATGTGTCACAGACAATCATTTAAAAGCAACTACTAACACATGTCCAATGACGACATTAGTCGGTGCAATGGCCGCCGGTGCTGTCGAGGTCAGCAGTGAAGGATCTCTTGCCATTGCAGATGTAGTTCTGCGGTTCAAGGATCGCGAAAGAAGATGGTGTGAGAGTGTCGGAAGAGAAAAGCAAAGAGCTTTGTACGGAGATCAACTGAGATCAAGGTCTAAGCAATCACGTGTAGCACGAAGCGATCATCCCGACCCTGCAGCCACGTCCCGGTGGCACCGGCTAAACGGGTCCTTGACAACACGCTTTTGTTCAAGCTTCTCTGTCCTCCTCAACCGAGTCATGTTTTTTATTCTTCAATGAACACTTGCATTTATTTTCGGTCTTCATGAAGTTCTATCGTTTGGAGCCAACAAAGCCAAAATGAAGCCTAGGCTCTATAGGTTTCCATTTATGGGTGACATGTGGTGATGTCTCCTCCTTGGTCTTCGGAATGGTTTTTTTCCCGACTGGGGGATAATTTTCGGTGTCGAAGGCTGCGGTAGGCAGTGACGGACCGTGCTCCTTATAGGAGAGTCTCTTTCTGTTCCCACTGCTACTCAAATCACTCATACATCCATGCGGCAAGGGCCACCGTGTATGTGCTCATGTCAAGGAGATTGTTGGGATGTCACAAGACTTACTAATTTATGAAGAACCGAGTAATATGTGCTCTGTCAAGCATGCGCTTTCTTACAACGGTGTTCTTGAATATCTTGTAATAATGTAAGTATTGCATGCCTTCAGAAGCTTCCAGAAACCGGAGGAATCGCATCATGCGAGCATCTAGATGCTGTTAGATGCTTGATCACCACAAATACTCAGAGTCCCGTGCTTGCAGGATCTCGTCGTCATAGAACTGGTATGTTTGACCTATGATTCCAAGTGTCATGAACTGTTCAACCACTTTCACCAACACCATGCAGAAGGGATATACTTAACTTAGTACTCTTCAAGTTATCTTGTGTTCTGACAACTTGCTGCCGTATCTAATAGGACCTCCCTCCCTCTTCTTTTTCAATGAGAAAGAATGACGTGTCAATTCGTTAACATGTGGGTACCAGAAATTGATATTGATATTGGTTGAAGGCACTGATTGTCGCCTCGAGGTAGCCTTTATTGTGAGAACACCTTTGACTAAAATAAGGCAACGAGCGCTGATCACCGTCATGGCTATTATCTTACTGATAGGTACATTCTTTCGGTGGCCCGGGCGACCAACAACCAACACTCCAATATCATGGTCCTTTCTGATATGAAATGTTCAAATAATCTGTCGGGACTGATTGATGATCCTCTGCTCACTGGACACTAACACTCTTTTTTTGGTCGGGCAACGGAAAGCCCTGACCCTGACCTACTTCCGTTTGCGGAGTCGTGTACTGAAGTATGTGCTGCTGAGCACTGCAGCGCGATCATGCCATAGACCAATAATGCTGTGCACTGATCACGGCTTTCTTATCCTCATGGCACAGCATCCTTCGGCGAACCTCCCCTCCGGAAAGACTGAAGCCTCAGTTGGTTCAGTCTAGCGCTTGACGGCGACGATCACTAGCCGAAGCTTGCCCTCTTTGAGTATTATGGCGATACTAGAAACTACGGAGGTGATCAACGTTGTGTTTCGAAGTATATACCACTATGACCTTCATACCGGTTTCTACAGCTCAACTCAAGCTGTACGCAGGTCTGAGACAAGGACATCCGAGTCATTCCTTGGTAATACTCGACCTCGAACACATCGCCACCATGGATGTCCGTTGACAGCGGCAGGCCGAATTTTTTTTCTAGAATTCGTCACCTCCCTCTGAACAGCGGTAGTAACAACCACAATCACCGGATTATATTACACAACTTACGCTCACTCGTGTCCCCGCGGTCCCCTTCGAGATCATCCTTGGAGAAGCATGCCACTTCCTGCGCAGCAAGTGGTTGGTTTCAGACGATGAGGATATCGCTACACGCTACGTTGATTGTCGATTAACGCTCACTGCGGATCATTTCAGTCCAGGATGCTTAGGCATGTACGTCCCTCTCGATACTCGAGCCATTGCTTTAAGCCATTATAACCTGATCCTTTCTCTGGGCGCCATCTCGGTGATCTTATTCAATCACTTGTTGACTCAGCTCTGGATCACTCTCAGCTACTTACTCCCACACAAGGCCGTTAAGTCCCCTCGGGACGAGACACAATAATGCGATAGTCGAAACTCCAACTACAACGGCGCCTTGCCAGAGAATCTCGTCCCGAAGTTCGTACCCACAGTTTCAAGCATATGTACTTACAGCATTCCTCCCTATTGCGTCACGGTGAAATAAGCACTTCATCTTTTTTGACAATTTCGAATTCATCCTTGAAACCATCACAAAATGCTTGTTCTTCATCAGGGAAGTTGTCTTCTCAGACAGAAACCCTACATCCGAGCCTACCTGTGCAAGTATAAGACTTTTATTGGCTGACAGACTTTTATATAGTCAATTTCATGTATCTGAGACAAGGACAAGCGCGGGCGGGAAAAACTCCCTTGACTTTGTGATCCCGATGAGATTCGGACATCCGAATCTCTCTATTCACCCGTGAATTGCTCCATGCCAGCTCATTGGCTTTCCACGGAGAAAGAAAAATAACTCTTACACAGGCAAATCCTCTTGGCACTCACTTTACATTGTCGAATGACAAATCCTCAGGCTTTCGAGTTATTACGCCTCCCACAGTGGTCGCGCGACCAAGTTATTTCAGGCGCTCAGCGGTCCGCTGGCAACAGACTTCCCAGGTTCTACACATTAGTGGTGCGAATGGCTAATGTCATTAATCCGACTCAATAGGACGACACTTAAGTAACAGTTCCACCTCTTGATCACTGCATGAAAAATAGATAATCTGCCACAAGACATACAAGAAATGTCAGAGTATCAACATCAGCGTTGTTGAGGAAGTGAGATTACACAAGTACCAAGCCACAAGTCCTTTTCCTGATTTGTTGTACAGTCCCAATCTTCCTTGATTCCTCCACATACTACCTTATTCCCATGGTCGCGCAACCAATTTGACTCCCGAGACCCGATCGTTCTCCAATTCTTTCAATCCTCCAACAATGCCTTCCAAACCACCAGGTAAAGTCTGGAATCGATTGGGCTGTATAACACATGTAACTTTGTATCACGCTAATTGATAGAACGGTCACACTCACAATGATCACACCCTGCTCGAGAAATCGAGAGAGTTTGGCATACAGCCCTTCAAGTAATTCTATGTTCTGTGGTAGACGTGAAATTCCGAGTACTTGAACAACGTTGATGTTATCGTTCTTCGTGATTGACAGGTTCAGAACGGTAATGAGATTGCCGCCAGGGACGAGGAGATCGTGGCCTGTCTGTTGTGTCATCGTAGTGGAGATGGCGTCGTATACGATGCTAATAGGTTCTTTCGTCAGTTTGTTAATTTCTGTTTTGAGCGCGTCGGTTGCGAGGTTCCTATC
Source organism: Termitomyces sp. K1Aa (assembly GCA_018221735.1). Lineage (NCBI taxonomy): Eukaryota > Fungi > Basidiomycota > Agaricomycetes > Agaricales > Lyophyllaceae > Termitomyces > Termitomyces sp. K1Aa. Next base: position 35,413 of record JABAJX010019829.1, read on the forward strand.
AAGTACGTGATTCGCTCCAATAGATTTCAAGAACTCCGTGTGTTTAAGGGACGCAGTCGTGATGACAGGCGAGAACCCGGAGAGTTTGGCAAGTTGGACAGCTATTAAACGATAAGATGTTTGTTCTGATGCGGAAATAATTATAGTTACCAAGTTGACCAACTGAACTAGCGCCACCAAGGACGACCATCGGCTTGCCAGCGTATTTCCCCAAGTTCGCGGACTCGGTGGGCCGTCCAAGGTCCAACCCATGAGGCTTTGCGTTATAAAAGCCAACATAAGCAGCAGTAAGAGCGACTGGAATAGTCGCGACATCTTCATATGAAAATTTTGCAGGAATCTGGTAAGAAATAATTTACTAGATGAGATACGATGCCAAGACACTCATTAGAGCATGTGTACCTTTGCTGTGGCCGCAGCATAAGTGAGCGTATATTGCTGGAAGCTCGAAAAATCGGAATCAAAGGCCCCTTGCGCGAATCTACGCGTTGTTTAGGATACAAAACGCATTATCAATACCAAAAACCACATACACTCTGTCTCCCTTCTTGAATGACGTCACACCCTCGCCGACTGCCTCAACCTGACCAGCGATGTCCGTACCAAGGACAGCAGGAAATTCTGTGATGAAAGCACCATATTTCTGGATCTTCCAGTCAACCGGGTTAAGCCCAGCCGCGAGAACCTTGACAAGAAGCTGGTTTGGACCAGGTTTAGGGATACTTCGTGATCCAATGACGAAGTTTCCCTGCTTTGAGTCGAGGAGAAGAGCTTTTTGGGTGGTAGATGACATTTTGTAGACGATAGTGGAGATGATGAGAGTAAGGATGGAAAAGCTGAGAGTTCGAAGCTGCATAGTATATAAATACCCTAGACTTGAGATGAGTAAGCCTATGTGAACCTTGATTAAATAACGTGTCAGTGTCGTCGCTGACACAGCTTCTGGCCCGAATAACGTCTCCAAATCCCACCCCGGACGATAGCTGACAAGACCAAGGTGAGAGTCAGGTCCATGGTTGCATCGTTTACGTAAACCTGCGGTCGTTTTTGAGACACGTGCCTATCACCGACAAGCCCGGGGCGATTAAACCGTCATGATCAAGTCATGACTGTGACAAACTCAGTCCCATCTTAATTGACGCCTTACATCATCCTTCAATATCTACTCCTGCTGAAACAATACACTCTAAGCATCCTCGGCTATTGATCTATCATTTGACTCAGATTTTGTATGGATCAGGACTTTCTCCGAGTCATTCACTTTGGTGGCGCAGATTTCGAAGATTAGGGTGCTGTTATAAACCCTGGTCGTCACTGATATGCTTCGAAAAGTAGGAACCTTTCTATATCCCAGAACTCACTCTTCATATCATAGCTTTTGACTTATTTGATTGACATCATCAATTCGTACCCATTCTCCGTAAATTTTAATCCTACGTCCTGGACATTAATGGTCCAAGGTTTCATTTATCTGTATAATATATGTCTTGCAATAACGATAACGCCTGAATATCATCTCTACTCTTCAATATCAGATGTGACCTTGCTCATATTATTGGCAGTACTTAGTAAGAAAATTCTGGCGTACGGGTCTGGAGGTCATCCATAGCTCGTTGACCATGGTTGTCATGGGATGGAGCGATATTAACGTCAAGTGGTGGCAGAAAGGTTGGGTGTGTCACTTTGATCAAGTGCTTGGGGTCACGAAGGTTGAGCATAAACCTGCTTATCATCGTACTCGATACTCTGTAGTCAGTTTCAAGAAATGAGTGCTACTCCCAGCTAGCAGAAAGACAGACATACATATTGGCCAAGTTTGTTGTAGAACCTCGTTGATATTCCTGGAAGAATTAGTATTCAACAAACTTCAACTCGAGGTGAATTTAAACAATGAAATATTTACAGGCAAAACCTACATGGTTTAGTGAAAGATCAAAGAAACAAAGAGAAATCATGCCTACATGAAATGTGATGACAGTCACAAGCCCAACAATAAACATGATTCTGTAACAGATACATCAATATTTCAACTTTAGACTCGACACTATTACTTCACTTGCCCGAAGTATATTGTACCTAAGGTGGATTCAATTAGATTAGAAAGAAGATTTGCTCAGAGAGCATACCGTCACGGAGAAGAACCTTGAAAAGAGACCTACGAACCAGATTACCTTGTCTCCATGACTTATACACAGTCATACCGAAAATCAGGACGTCAAACATGAGCATCCCAATCCATGCGCTAGCGAGGCCTATCCCCGCAACCACGGAACGATCAACTATACAATAAATCATACTTCAAAGAAGAAGACGAACGGTTTGCCCTGATGGAGTAGACTTGAGCCGAATCAACTTCATAGAGGATACTACTCACTCATGGTGACTATGCATTGGACTACAGGCTATCTGTGGTTTGATAATAACTTGACCATCATCATTCCCTGTAGCCACGGACCACTGGCAGAAAAATTGAGAAGAATCTCACGTTGAAAAGACATCAAACACTCACTGCAGCAATAATGATAGTTGCAACCCCACATGTACCGATGAACACAAGTACTCGCAAGTTTCGGTCGTACAATGCATAGGTCCGTATTAGGAGAAGTACTGATTCATTGTTAGAACGTTGGCAATAAATAATTCGAGGGTGGACAGTTTCCATACTTCCAACCATAATTTGAATGATCACTGTGATATATGAATGGTAAAGAGAGAGCGAAGCACAGCTACATAGTAAGAATGATTTTAGCTGAAACTTTTGCGACTTAAATTGAAGGCTGCTGCTCACATCTAAAAATTCCAAATTTGTTGGGTAGACAAACTTTAACGGATGTATGTAGATGGTATGTACCTGAGCCTTGTCCGGTGATCCAGATGCCCAGAAGTCTTGAAAAATAAGAGGGATGTGGCCAAAGAGGCTCACATAGCGATTGAGGTAGAAGAAGATAGAGGCCCATGAGAGAGGTCTTGTGAACCAAAATCGGTCGATTTCGGCAGGTAGGGTTAATGCATAGTCATAGTAAAGGAGAGCTGCCAGGGTATATCTGAGAATGTTTGGATGTGAGAGATGTTAAAGGTTGCCTACTATACGAAATGAAACTGATATAGTTGCTGCGAATTCTGCCAGAGCAAGAGGTAGTCAATAGATAGGATGAGACGGAATGAGCCAGGTGACCATACACTTGCAAACGGATAGATGTTAGGGTGTAGACTTCGACCATTGGGAGGCTTTTCAGATGACTAGACAAGGGTTGAGTGGTTTCAATATATGGTGCACCGTGCTCTTGTATTTCATGTATCATGATGCATCAATTGCAAGTGTTTCAATGGAGAATCAAGCCTCGCCATTTCTGTACAGCAACATATTGGAGTTGACATGAGTATAAGGAGTATGAGTTAGATGTGAGGCAGAGATCAGGATGGTTGTTCAAAAGTAGTAAGGTGGGTTTTCTTACGAGGGGTTTGAGACCAGGGGTGAAGTAAGAGTTATTTTGCATCGTGAGTTTTAACTTACCCCTACTATTCAAGTGAATAACGGGATCTGATTGCGGGAGATCTCTATGAGTGCAATCCTGATCCGAAAAAACTGTGACCTATGTATGGCTTCCAATGTTGTATGTGGCCTGAATCCGCCTGTTAGTTAAAGGGTTTCAATTTCTACCTGTACTCACTTTTCTCCATGACTCTTTCTGTCAAAGGATAAGAGTCAGTCCACCTGTCAATCTGGTCGGTCCATCATATCTATGTTCCAGTTTGGGTGAGGCCAAATTTCAGTTGAACTAGCGTTGCGAATACAGTCTATGACCTGTTTGTTAATGGTAGTTCCGATCTACGTTTCGACCATGTTTGAACTCAATCAAGGTTCAGCCAGTATTGAAACACACCAAAATCGCATAAGCTGCAAGCACCTGAGGGAGGCTGTGTAAGCAAGTAGAAGTCGGCTCATGCGTTCAGATAAGTATCCGAGTCGCGTTCCTTCAGTGATGGCATCCTCCAAGAAACTTTGATCAGGTACTGAAAACTTATTATTTGAATATTTCCCTGTTCTAACGATGCGACACAATCCGACAGAGGCTGTAAGCGATGTCGGAAGCTCAGAGAATCGTTACTGTGAAAGCGCAATTGGTCAATCGTTCAGTCCTTGTCATGACGAGCAATGGACGTATTGTGTTTTAGAGTTTTCTATCATTGTAAACACCCTAACCTTCAAGTCAGCCTTAAGTATGTCTGATCAAGCGGTACGCATAATCTTTGGACGGAGTCTTCAGATTACACTCTGACCACGTAATGCAGCCGCCCGTTTTACCTGCAGATTACTACCTTCCGTTCTTTTCAGAACTTGCTAAAAAACGAAAACCCAGTCCAAGTGATTAATGTTGACTTTTCGTGCACGGATTCGTCCTCAACGTCCTCAATCTACCGCAGTTCGTAGCCTGTTCCCACTAGAACACACCCCAGGGCTTATATCCTTACTTGCTGGAAAACCCAACCCTACAACCTTCCCGTTCACTTCTTTCAGCTTCACAGCGGAATCGCCTACCGCAGGTGCTGCGGATATAGAAGTGAAGATCGACAACACTGAGCTGGCTCAGGGTCTTCAGTACGGCGCCACAGCTGGATACGAGAAACTCTGTGATTGGTTCGTCGGTTTACAAGAGTTCGCGCATGGTCGGAAGAAAACCGAAGACTGGTCTATTTCAATTGGTAGCGGATCACAAGATCTCATTTATAAGGTGTGATATCGACCTTTTGATGCCTTGTACGTACATCCTAAGCTCCCAAAGGCCGTTGCTGCACTTGTAAATCCTGGAGATACTGTCCTTGTAGAATCTCCCGTCTATGCGTAAGCATTCCGATCTCAAACTTGCATCATGAATATCACAGTGGTATCGTACGTCAGGGGAGTTTTACCGATGTTCTCCAATATGGATTGCGAACAAGTCGGTGGGTATAGTGATCTTTTCAGCTGGCGATCGTGATCTTATTGTTACACGCAGAGGTTGAGACAGATGCGCACGGTATCAAATCAAGTTCTCTGAGGCAAATTTTAGAAGGTTGGCCTCCTGGAAAACCCAAGCCACGCGTTCTTTACACCGTCCCGGTAAGTAGACTTGTTATTGTTCATGTTCTCCGTGTTCAATAAGCACGTGCAGTATGGTTGTAACCCTACTGGAATGACGGCGATCCTTGAACGCCGCAAAGAGGTCCTTGCTCTGTCTCGCGAACATGATTTCATTATTCTTGAAGGTTCGCTGTTGGATCCTGAAGGCTTGTACCCCACTCATGTTGATCCCGAAAAGATGACCCATATTACTATCTATACTACGGGAAGGCGCCACGGTATCCTTCTTACTTTGCTCTGGAACTGCAAGAGCCTCAGATCGGCCGAGTTCTGAGGTTCGATAGTCTCTCAAAGATTCTATCTTCTGGTATTCGGATAGGGTTCGCCTCTGGTCCAAAACCTCTTCTTAATGCGATCAACATGCATGTATGTTTGTCACTTCTGCACTTCTGTTCACTATCCTAATCTGCCTCTCCACAGACTGCGACATCAAATTTGCAGACAGCTTCACTGACACAAGTGATTGTCTACAAACTTCTAGAGGCTTGGGGTTACGAAATTTTCATCAAACATACTGAGAAGGTGTCTGATCTGTACCGCGCAAAACGGGACGTATTTGAGGCTGCAATGAAGAAACACCTTACTGGTCTAGCGGAATGGGTCGCCCCCGAGGCTGGGATGTTCTTCTGGTGCGTATCCTCTCAGATGATCGGTCATCTTCGCGGACAGGAAACTGGATTTGACGCACTTGATTGTCATTCAGGTTTAAACTCCTTCTGTCCGACGATCCTTCGGTGGAGGGTGATTCTCAGGCCCTAATTGCCGAGAAAGCTGTGAAGGACGGCGTACTCGCACTCCCCGGCACTGCTTTCTTACCGAATGGACGGAAGACCGCTTACGTCCGTGCTTCGTTCAGTCTATTGACTGAAGATGATGTAGACGAGGCCATTAGGCGGCTCAGTAAGGTCGTCAAGGATGTTGTGCATAAAGGTGTTGGGCAATGCACTTTAATACAGCGACCTCAGGAACGTTAAAACTTAACTCAACGCTTGGAAAACGCGCAAATAGTTCAATTCGCAGATCCTCAATAACTCGAGATGTTCTTTTTTCATCGATTACTATCAGACACCTAATCAGTGGACCATCTCAGTGGACCATCGAATGATATGCTGTGTGATTTTTCACGGAAAGCTAGACTATATATCTCTAGTTGCCAACTCTACAACTACGATAGAAGCACAAAAACTACCTGACTCGGATGTGGCATCATGTTCTAGATCGCTATCTCGATGACGACTTTACGCAGGAGGTACAAAAAATCACTGTGATACCTATTGAGATCGTTTCCGACGCAGAGTCTCTTACCTGACATGTACAGCAAATAAAGGTTTGTGTGCCCATGGCAGGAATTCAGCTGTAGGGGCACTCTGCCGCAAACTAAGACAACGGAAAGCAAAAAAAATATCGAAAATTGAATGTTGAACTTTTTTTAATTTTGGAGCTGATAGTCGGAAGAAGAAATACTGCAGATCCTTCTATTGAAAAAAGGTGCAAGATACGTATAACTCTTTCTCCTGATGATACAGACACGGACACACCGCTTGTGAAAGGCCCCTAATCCTTCGTTCGAACTCCGCTTTGTCGAGATATCCCGGCCCGGGTTGTCGTACTCTCCACACAGTGCAAGCGTTATAAGTACTGGTAAGTATCGACTTGGTTGTTTCTTGCTGTTCTCCGCTTCATCCGTTCTTGGTGAATTTCCAATGCGACTGGATACGGGGAGTCACGTTAAGCTCCTGACATACTATGTATCAGTCGGGAATCGGGATGGAGAATCTTGTAGAATTGAACTTGGAAAACGGCCTTACGGAGTGCTCCAATGCAGCAGCTGCAGGGGTCTCGATATTACAGGATATTGCACACCTTATCTTCGTACTTTGTCCAATCAAGCACTCACAAGATTCATCTGATTACAATAGTCATCCAAACCAGAAATCAATCAAACGAGCGGCGATTCCAAATTCAATCTGAACTATAGGACTATGTCTCGTACTCAGAAAGCGCTTTACCTTGACACCGGATTCGCACCATTCACCTTGAAGGAACGCCCCATTCCCAAACCAGGATCCGGTCAACTCTTGGTGCGAATCGAAGCCACTGCGCTCAATCCTGTAGACTGGAAAATCCAAAAACACGGCATTTTCATTGAGAAATACCCTGCGCTCATCGGAACTGATATCGCTGGAGTCGTTGAAGAACTCGGGGAAGGCGTGGCTAGTTTCGCGAAAGGGGATAGAGTGTGCGTCGAAAGTTCTGCGTGATTTCATCAAGGCTTTTCCTCATGAAATAATCTAGCATTTTCCAGGGTGCATGGGCAGAAGATCTAGCTGGATATCAGCAGTACACCCTCGCGAACGTTGTGACGACTGCAAAAGTCAGTCTTCTACCTCAATCAAATGAAAGATTCTCAGAGAAACTTACGTGATTATAAGATCCCCTCGCACTTATCTTTTGACGAAGCAGCTACAATACCCGTCGCAGCAGCTGCTGCAGTAGCAGGATCCTACTTACCCTCGCCTCACGGTGCAGGTCTCACCTCTCCGTTTGACGCGTCTGGTCGAGGAAAATACGCAGGAAAGCCTGCAGTGGTGCTAGGTGGCGCGACTTCGGTTGGACAGTTCGGTAAGACTGTGTCTCCTCCTAGCTTATCTTTGATTGACCTAGGATATATAGTAATTCAGTTCGCCAAACTTTCTGGTTTCTCGCCCATCATAACTACGGCTTCGGTCAAGCATGAAAGTTTCCTCAAGTCACTTGGGGCAACTCACGTCCTGGATCGCAATTTTTTTCCAGAAGTACTCAATACAGAGATCCGCAAGATCACGCTACAACCGCTCGAATTTGTATACGATTCAGTCTCTCTTACCGTCACGCAAGCAACTGGTTATAGCATCCTAGCACGCGGCGGGACCCTTATTCTTGTCCTCCCGTCCCAAGTGAAGGAAGTAGCAGGCAAGAATATCCATACATGCCTTGGTATCTGGACTTTACCCCACACAAAAACTCTGGGGGAGCAATTCTACGCCAGCTTGACGGAGTTGTTAGAGAAGGGTGATATCAAGGTAGGTCACCAGGTTGACGCACGTTTCGTTGACGAATTGGTTTGTTTTAGCCTAACAGAGTCGAAGTGGTTCCGGGCGGTCTGGGAGGGATTGTCGGTGCTTTGAAGAGGCTCGAGCTTGACCAGGTTTCTGGCGTGAAGTTGGTTGTGCATCCCCAGGAAACAGCATAAAACCGTGACCTTCTTGTCTTCTAGTAGATCACGATTTCTCTTGAAGCAAGAGTATAGTCATTATAAGACATAAATCACTATTTTCACCCGGAGTTCAAGGAAGGGCGCGCGGCACAGTACTTCTGGGTGGATTCCATGAACTTTCAGTTGTGCATATCCGCATTTGAACATTTGCCGTAGGTTTTAAAGTTATCCTCTTATCCTAATTCAAATACTGACGCATCCTTATCTCAGATAATCAGATCTGATGCTTGTGGCTTTTTATCACCTATTGTCCCAGCTTCTACACCGCTGGCAATCGCCTGGACGTGGATTAAGTAAAACTGGGTGTTGAACTCATAATCGACGGAAACATCTGAATCTGAACCTTTCAAGAATTCATCAGGTATCAGATTATCGGCTCACTGTAAACTGTATATGGCATGCAAAGTCAAAGGCGCGGCTCTTTTGACTATCTCATATCAAGAAGTTCCCACAGCCTGCCACCATCTTAAAACGTCAATCCGGTCTGTCCAACACACATACTCACTTCAACAAACTCCACGTCATCCAGCGTACTCACACATGCCCGCCGACAGACAGGAAGCTCTACCTGGATTCGAATCTCTTCCGAGTCAAATCAGCACCGATACTGAACGAATACATGTGCAGCAAACTCTGAACACTAGCATTTCCCAACTTCGACAACTTGAATGCGAACTTACTGCCATTCTAGATCGACAACGGCACCTACAAGATCGTATAACCACTTGCAGAACGCTATTATTTCCCATAGGGGGACCATTTCCGCCCGATATCTTGCGAGAAATCTTTGTTCACTGTCTGCCAACAGACCATAATGCTGTCATGAGCTTCAATGAGGCACCGCTCATTTTTGGTCGTGTATGTCACCAATGGAAAAGCATCTCCTTCTCAACACCTCGTCTCTGGGCGAGTATCCATATCACTGTTCCCAGAACGATCAAGCAAGGTGGTTACTTTGTCAATGAACGGTCGTTGACATCATCTCGTCGCAAGGCTGTGGTCGCAGCTTGGTTAGAGCAATCTGGACAGTGTCCGCTGTCTATTTCGCTTGCGCAAGTAAAAGCTGGGTTCCGCCCACTCGAGTCTTACGACAATATCAGTGATTTCGACGTCGCCGCAGATATGATGTCTACTCTCATTTTGCATGCTAATCGATGGAGGCATATTGAATTTTCTCTATCGTGCCATGCCCTCCGACAATTCTTTACCCTATCCGAAAAGGACCTCCCATTACTCGAATCTTTATCGATTAACTCCTTCGAAAACTTCCAGGACGACTACAGTAAGGAAGTATTCGGTGCACCTCGGCTACACACTCTCCGCATCTCCAACATGTTGGGGGACATTTTCGCCTATAACGTCAATTGGTCGCGCCTTACAGAGCTCTATCTCGTAAACTGTGGTATCCCATTTGATGAACTAGCAGGTAGTTTCTTTGGCATCTATCGACTTGAGCCACGACAGGTACTGGAACTGTTAAGCAGGAGCCACAATTTGGTACGCTGTAGTATAGATATGAGCGGCACGAGGAGTCCCAGAACGGAACTTCCACTCACGTCCAAAGTCATCATGCCGTACCTCACACAACTCTGTATCAAGGAGACTTCACGCTCTCTTCGTCCTTTTCTTGATTGCCTGAGCGCACCTGTGCTCACCATGCTCAATTTCTCAACTACCATGACACACAACGAACAAGAAGTTTCTGTGTCGTCCTTCCTCTCCCGACACCCCATGCTCGAAAGTCTGTATATCGGCATCCTCGGATATATATCCCATGTACAGCTGGAACAGTGCCTGCTACGTGCTCCGCTCATAACGAAATTAACTCTTGATGACTCCAGGGGCGATCGAGCTTCACACCTTCCGGCTCGTGCGCCCATGTCATACGTAATGACCGACAATCTCTTGAACCAATTCAGGGACCAATCCAAGATACCTCCTATCACCTGCCTTTGTCCTAGGCTGCGTATTTTCGAAGCTCACGGGATTCACTTCAGTGAAGAAAGCCTTTTCCTTTTCATCCGATCCAGATTTGATGCTGATCTACCTCTGGAACGTGTTGAGGTGTCTTTTGATAGATTGCCAACGACGGATCTTGATTCTCGACTGGAGGCAGAGATTTCTGCTGGATTGGAATTGGTAGTACACTATCCTCCAGAGGTATCCGTTTCCGTAAGAGATAGGTTGCAATGGAGAGAACAGGCTTGGTTGTAGGTAGTATCACCTCGAGCGGTACACTCTTGATATTTGAGAAGAATGATCACAATTGGATAGTTTTCGAAAGAACATGTTTAAAAAGTAACAAAAGATGGATTAAACCCAGTAGGCGGAAGGAATGTGGTGTGAAATGAGCGTGATTAGTCGGATAGATGAGCTGATTCAAATGCGGTAGTCTTGAAATTTCATTCGAATTGTCAATTGAAAATTGGAAAGGAAGGAAGGCTTAGTTAGCATGTCCAGGAAGCCTATATATTCACGTGAGGGGCGAAGAATTCAATGGGAAAAAAGGCTTACGTCGCGTGGAGAAGGATCACCCTGGTAGTGATACGGGTCCATGCCTAGGCACTCAGCTACACTAACGAGATTGTATCCCGCATTTTGAAGGACTTCAATCGCATGGGGGACAACGATTTCGCTAAAGATAGGGCTCGGCTCGGGTACTGGAGTACTGGATACGAGATTCAGAAAAGATACGTACACGGTTGTTTCTGAACAGGAAAAATACCGATACCAGTCAGCACTTTGTTGATCTGGAATCTCGTCATTATAAGCTTACGGTAAACTTCATGATTTAGAGCTAGAATAGTGCTTGGATGCTCGTTCGCCACATCGTCATAGAGATCGGAACTATCTCTGGGACTTTTCCCGACAGAGTCACCCGAGCTGGCGTACGAAGGTTCTTAATGAGGAGTGGTTCAACTGATGCGACTATACGACTTACTCGAAATCCCAGTTCACCAGAGTTTGGCTACGATCCTCTGCGACTTCGCGGACAAGATCATTATATTCACCATACGCTGTGCGTTGATGAATAGATAAGGACCAAAAAATCGCGGATGAGACGTACGGCAACGAGTAAAGGCAGGAACGATGCCTAGGATCTTCTTCAAGGCGTCTTATATATTCTTCAACGCAAGTCAAGTAGTGTTTACTTGTTACGACTCACCCTCGGTACGAGAAAACTCAGAGACAACTGGAATAGTAGTCATAGGATAATCAGACGAAGGCATACATAGACATGACGGGAACGCACGCTGGGTTCGATCGAGGGTGGTCAAATGTGCATGACTCCATGTATGCGATCCGATTTGGTGGCCTTTCGAATAGGCATATGCGACACCATCGACGGATTCCTGGTTGTAAATGCAATCGTCTGTACAGAATGTACGTTGACGATAAAAACGGAGTCGAAATGTCAGTGAAATTGATCAAGCCGAATTAACGACCCACAGTTTTGGCCATCTGTAACGCGAATAAGAAAGTTTGCACTATAGGAAGAATGTATGTACGTGTCACTCACTAAGAAAGAAAGTCCCGGTTGCGCCAGCTGCATGAAGCATGTCGCTGATGTTCTTCCTGATGGTCCCGTAAAAGAGCGGTACAAAAGTGGGGGAAGGCAACAATCGAAGAGATCTTACAGACAACTCCAGTATTTAAGCATTTGACGCCGGGGACTGAGCCGACGTCGATCATGATCAAGGCCTCTATGATAGCGGAGCCGTCAGAACAAGTGACGATTTATCCCGTTTCGAGAAGTTTGTGTGCCTGTTGCGGTGGTACAAATAAGGCAATAGAGAGGATCTGAATCGAAAGCAAGAAGACTGTCGGCTCGAAGACCGATCCACTGCGCCGAACAAGCTCTCACGCGGAAGAAAAAACTAACTTTCACAGAAATTCGTAAACGTTGCAGCTCGTCATCAAGGAAGAGTCATATCGACCCAATTATTGCAGTAGTTAGAGGGAGCTGGCCAAGACCGAAAGAATCAGGATGAAAACAACTTGGTTGGACTGACTCGGATGTATTAAAGTTTGAAGGCAAACCTGCAGGAGTCCGACGTCTTGAACAGGGAAAGAAAATGAATTTCCATCCTGGATGAACTCGCTGCATGTTATTCTGTATATGATCAGTCTTATGGTGGTTCCACCAGCTGGGGAAGAAAAACTGAACTTGTTCGAAATATCTGGGTCAGAACGTCGTGCGTATTTACGATGACACATGCAGAGACTTACCTATGGATAAAGTTGAAATTATACCAGTATACTGTGGTGAAATGCACTACATACACGACGAGGTCGATTGAGGTGTTCGGTTTTGTTGATCAATGATTTGATATCAAGTAATATTTTGATGGACGACGCGGAACGCGGAGGCGATGCATCAAATCAACCACCACCTCCTCTACTCTGACCACCATGGTCAACTTGTGTTCGAAAACCGTATTTCGTTGCTTCAAAGCCCTAGAAAGAGCCGGTGACAAGATCACTGGCGCGGCAGGTCCATTCTTCGTGGGGTTTGCTGTTTGCCTATTAACAACAGGGCTAGTCTGCTTCTGTGCGTACGTGTCAAAACTTAGAATACAACTTGAGTAACTAACCCTTGTTTATAGTCGATGTTATAATGCCCAGTCTTTCTTTTCAAATCATTACGCTACCAGTGTGCTCGATGATCGCGTTGAATCTATTCATGCACTATTTCTACGTGTGCACCGTTCGACCCGGATTCGTGGATGAGCCACCAGAAGAGCCAGGGCACAGTATTCTATGGGCAAACAAGAGTCGTCTGAGAAGAGGTAGAGCATTAGCGGGCAGAGTGAAATGGTCGTCGGCTGTGAATATCACACGAGCAGACACAACACAGTGCAGCAAGTGTGGCCAGACGAAGCCTGAAGTGAGTAGCAAAGATTTTGCTTGATCCACCCATAGCTCAGCTGTAACCAGCGAACACATCACTGTCGCATTTGCAAACGATGCGTTCTCAAGTACGACCACCATTGCCCCGTGAGTCCTATCGGTGTTTGACGTACTTCCACCTCTCATTCGCGTCAGTGTGCGTCTTCATACTCTTGGTTGAGAGCTCGCACCTTATCTTTAAACAGGGATAAATCAATGCGTGGGACTGCATAACGAACGTCATTTCGTCCTCTTTTTGTATGCTTCCCCATTTCGCTTTGGCGTGTCCCAGACTGAACGAAACCTTCTAGGTCGTATCTCGTCCTTTCCACCTTCTGCTTCGCTACACTTGGATATAAGCAGCTCATTGAAGCACTAGGCATCACATTTGTCCGGTTATATCTATTGAAACATCGAAGCATACTTCTTACTCATGCGACAGATCGAATGGGAACACCGAGTACCAGCACTTGTGTACATTATCATTTACCTCCTCGCCGCCGTAATTTGTTTGGCAGTCGGAATCATGCTTTCTTACCATGTATGGAGTATTTCATGCGGCGAGACCGCTGTAGAAGGTCAAGACAATGAAGTATATACTAAAAAGGCAAAGTCGAGAGGAGAGGTTGGTCTATTCCGACTGTTTGGATAGATGTTCGCTTTAACACATCGTCCATACAGATTTTCATAAACTCCTATAACCTTGGGTACACTCTCTTCTCCCTCACCTTGTGGTTGTGGTACAGTCGGCTGACCTGCCATTCATAGGAAAATTCGGAACTTACAACTATTTTTCAACATAGGGGAGGCCGGCTAGTGCGTCGCACTTTGTACGATTCTTGAAATTCCATATTGACCGATGACGTCATTATATCAGTCCGCTATATACCCTTTTGATTCCATTCCGTATCATGCCCTATACCGATGGCCGGTCCTGGGCTCGCCGCGAAGGTTATACACGGCATCACGGTATTCGGAGGGGAGAAGAGTTGACTGACGAAGAAGAGGAAGATACGTAGGCAACATAAATCGTCCTCCGATACATTGGATTTCTTTATGTGAGTCCTTCTCTTCTCCTCGCCTCCATTTTTGCTATGATGATATATGCCGGGGCCATATGACCCTTCGAAGAGTGCTTCCGTACTATTGCCGCTTCTCGGTGGGGTTTTGAACGGGCTACGTGCTCTTGGGAAGTGGTTTGATCGATGTCCGGCTACTATTTAGTGCGCGACTACTTCGGAAGTAGTTGACGCTTGCCTGAATTTCGTGCTTCTCCAACCTAATCTCTAATTCGACACCAAGAAGTGTTTGCTAATTGCTGATTGTTCGCTAGTAGTATGCATTTCACTTTGGACTCAACCCAGTCTCCCATGGATCTTCTATGCCAGCACCTGCAGTCATCACAGGATCCGGAGAAGTATATTGTAGGATAAGGCGCTCTTCCTCCGCCGCTGCACAGTGTACCGTATTAAATTTACCAGTCCTTCGGCACTGGCCATCTGGTTAGTCTTGGCTGGTCTTCTGACCCGAAGACCGGGGATAGAATTAAGTCGCACTGTTTGACAGCCTTGGGACGAGATACTTCTCAACTTTCGCCGATTCCGACGCATCGAAGAATTTACAACATGATTTTGTCTGAGCGATACAAACACAAGGTCCTCGGGAAGAACCAAGGCGAAACTGGGCGCATATCACTTACATCGGGGGTTCCACGCGGACCGGTGCTCTGGTAGGCTGGTAGGCCAACACACTCCGCCAAAGAAACAAGTCGGTACCCAGCAGCCTGCAATTGCTGGATGGCGTATGGAAGGACTTCATGGCTATAACCAAAAGAATTATAAATTATTATGGCCATCGCTCTTCCAGAATCGAAAGAGACTTACACAGTAGTTTCTGGAATGCAATTTGTTGTTCAGTCAGCCACTCGATCACTGAATCTAAAGGGCTTACCAAGGGGTTCATGATTCAAGGCCAAAATAGTGTCGGGATGGTCATCGATCAAATTGTCGTAGTTAGCTTTACTCTCAGCTGGAGTGGCACCAACGGAATCCCCAGAACTAAATGATCAATGTTATTAGTCAAGCTGACTATACTGAATTCGAACACATACTCGAAATCCCAGAGGACCAACTTTTGCCCGCGAATAGCTGATGCTCGGCGCACAAGATCATTGTAGTTCCCGTAAGCTATTTTGACGTCAGTAGTTGGAATTTCTAGGGCGTCGAAGACTTACGAGGACGCATGAAAGCCGGGACGACGCCAATAATCCTTGATAACGCCACTGTACGAATTTAGAAAGAAATACTTGACTCAAAGGAGAAGTCATCTCACGTTCAACCCTCCACATCTCGTCATGGACTTGACGTTTCTTCGTCAGCCACACATGTAAAGGGTGAGGAAGGCTAGTACTCACTTTCGTCCCATGTGAGGGTGGTCAGATCCTTGTGCGCCCATGTGTGAGAAGCAACTTGATGGCCCTTGTCGAAGGCATACCGAACACGTTTGATTTCATCTGCGTTGTAGATGCAGTCGTCTGAGAAGGAGGAACATTGTGAGTTTGATTGGTAAATTCGAAGGATCCTGAAGCTGACAATTATTGCCGTCTGAGATGAAGGGGTGTTCCAATTCAGTTTGTTGTCCATGATCATCAGAAGGGGACGTACTAAAGAAAAATGTTCCTGTCGCGTTGGCAGCCACTAGTGCCTTGCTGACATCGTAGCTAAACCAATTAAGTTGAGAGTGACTTGCATCAAATTCCAATATCAACTTACAGATACATCCAAGGCCCATCATCCTATGTAATCACCATATCAATAAGAGGACGCTACCGGTGACGAGATCACAGGACGTACAAAAGTCAGCGCTGCAGTGTTGGGGACTGTACATTGCGTGATAACCTGCGCCAGTGATTGCCTTTTGTAAGGGGTCGCTACGGCTGCGAGGACGAGATAGACAGTTGAAAAGACAGAAGCTTGAGCCAACATGACAGTAGAATGAGAGAACAGGGATGATTGAAAGAGGGGTAAAATCCACCACAAGATCTGCGAAGATAGGGGAACACTTTTATATCCATTCTCAAAAAATATCCGTATATCCGACGTACCCACAAGAGGATGACCTTGATATGGTAGGTATGTCAAGCAAGATTCACGAGGTAACGGCAGAGGTATGCTGCACTAGACCACATTACGTTGGGCTTTCAATTGGAAGGGTCCGGTCTATTCTGCAATCAGCCAAGGGTCGAGATCGGGCATGAATCCTATTTTATCGTTGATTAAAAAACTCTAAAGAGAAATTCCCTATCTAGTCAAGGTGCTTGTTCATACGTGCATACTGCAGCGTCGATTGGATCGGGTGTTCACTTTTCGTCGGTCGAAGGTGTGACCTTAGCGGCTGAGGTCACGAAAATTGTGTCTGGTAAGCCCCGAGCCATCATGCATCAATCTAATCTATGTTTCTTGGACTGATCAAGTAGGAAAGCATACATAGTTAACATGCTTATCCTCAAACCGTGTTTGTACGCACCATCTTCTCGGTAGTACTAACGCCATTGACCGCGTGGGGAGATCTAATCAAAGTCGAGTTGATGGTATGTAAGTACTTACGCGAACGTTCAATTGATGTATCTATGCATATACTTACTTGGTATGTACCCATTTGAAACGGTCCCTAAAGCCGCCTTCACGGTGGGTCAATGGAACATGAACGTCGGCGTTATTACGGAAGGGATAAAGATATGTCAGATTGTAGATCATCAATTATCGATCAATGCCCCATAGTTTGCTCGAGCATGCACAGAATAGGAGTCAAGGTAAAGGGGGAGGGGGGCAACTTGTGATCTTGCGCATACTCGTCGTTGTGTAGTTGCGGTCTTTGAAATCCGTCGGGGTTGTAAAAATTTATCAAGGTATAAGTGCTGAGTGGGTTTCACGACTCCAAGGCAAGGGAGCATAGCTCGGCTCGTTTGGTAGGTAGGTAGGTGGATGGGCGTGTAGATAAGCGTGATTTGCAAGACATAAGAATTTTATATCTATAAATAGTAAAGATAGATAAATAGCAGGAAAGCGAAACTAGAGCTACAGGTTGGACAAAGAATATCTCTATGATGTATTGAAGGCTACGAGATGGCTATATATGATGAAGTACAGCTGACAGAATAGCATGAGGTGTACAGGAGATAAAAATTGAAACAGACCCAGGATGACTATCCGAGTGGTGGGTGGTTCATTCCATGTGTGAGCTCACTGACGTTTGAGAGGTATATACCCCAAGAGTCATCCAAACTATTCATAGGATGTTAGCCATAGATCTGCAATGATAGAGAAGTAAGCGTACTCAAAGCCGGAAGGCGGGTTAGACCACATTGCTACTGCATCATGGTCGATCACTTCTTGTGCATGCACCCCTTGTACTGCTTCACCAAACGGAGCCTGACCCGGTATAGTCCCGAGAGCTTGCGTACCCATTACGCCATTCACACCGTCGACAGCGCGATTATCGTAAGAGGTTTGCAATAAACTTGTTGGTGCTGACTGAGAAAACATCGAGTCATAATTAAAGTCCACCTGATTGAAAAGGTCCATGTCAAATGGAATGGATTCGATAGCTAGTGGATATTGATGAGAAGGAGTTATTGACGAGCTGCCGCTGGCTTCTGGGATGGGGTTAGCCTCCCACGACGTGGGGAACTGCTGTTGTTGCATTGGCGATACGATATGCCCTTGACCATTGAATGGAATACTTCCTAATTCATTGCTATAAACTGGAAGAGGATACGAAGTGTCGAGCTTTGGCTGCAATGATGATTGCGTCTTAGCCGCCACCCGACGCGTACCAGCAATCGCTCGAGGACCTTCTGCCGACGAGGGTGGAGATATTGATGGGACGACAGACCCTACGTGGCTATCCCTATCACGCTTGTTATTGATCGGAGGGCTTGGATGCGGTAACTGCAGGTCGCCCACAAAGGCCAGTTCATACATGATGTCCCTACAAATCCACGCCTCAGTTCATATAAAATCTCTCATACGAACAGGTACTTACCATAGACGTCCTGCTGATGTCCATCTGTGTCGAGATAAATAGGACACGTGAGCTCGAAAGATAGAAGACTCACCGGGTTTCACACAACCGGAGAGCTTGCATGCATTTATGGACATCTTCCATTTCCTTACTTGAATCCATCGATACCCCCAAGCGTTTACTGTTCCAAATGCTGAGTAGGAGCACGACACCGGCAGTGAAGATAGCGATCTGGAAGAGAGCGCATCAGGAAACCCATCTGTAACGGAGATGATAAATTACCTACCTGGATGTTAGGTAGAGCTATCAGGCCGCGGGATCGATGGGCGTCGATGATGTGGCTGCATGATCGTGCAGCGTTGGTGCAAATGGCAAGGGAGGGAAAAGACAGAGGGGATGGTTTACGAGGTGAAGGAATGAAGGAGCGGTGGATGAGGATTTGGATGTAGTAGTAGGTACAGTAGATAGAAGCGGACTGTTGGAAAAACATAATGTTTTCCCTGTCGGGGTCCCACCGAACTTGATATTTGTATGAGGTAAGATGTATTGAAGACCTGAAGAGGACGTACGATGATCGGGTATAGAATCAACCCATTTGTTGAGCGCCGAATCAAGTTCTATAACGATGTGTTGCTCCCATTGTTTCCCCACAAATCCGAGCATAATCTTGGATTTATTGATGGAATACTGATAGGTTTATGAGTATACATCGTGAGAAGACACGGAATGTAATTTACTATTGTTCGCAAAATGATTGTAAGGACCTGATTGAGTTTGAGGAGGGTGACAAAACCCGTAACGTATGACGGTTTATTTGGCGGCTGTTTGAACCGTTTTGTGGGGTCTGGGTGCTCCCAATATTCGTCGTCACATTCGATTGGGAAATCGAGGTCAAAGCTAAGATGCTAATGAGCGAACGAGAAGGAAAGAAAAACCAACATCATACTTACTCTTCGTCTTGAATCGCACATGGCCGTCCCAATGCAGAGCTGATCATGCGGTCAATCGACACCATCACCCTGAAGATAAAGAATATTAATTACCGTCGAAAGAATAAGATTGGGAGAAACTACCAGAATCCACGTTTCCATAACTCCTCTTCCGCTGTCAACTCTTTATTATTATGCTTCTTCCGATGCGCGCCGACATCTTGAGCCATACGGATACCGATTCCAACCAGTGTCCAACACTGTTGTGGTGCGCAAGATCCTTGTAAGAACATGACGGACAACTATTCCAAAACAGATCGTGAGCAAAAACTGTGCAGCCACCGGCCAACCTACTTACGCAGTAATACTGTAGATCGTAGAGCGACGGTGGAGCCAGTACAGACCTTTGCACTGATTGGACTTGCTGGTACCATTTCCATCCAGCAGATGTCAAGTCGTCAACTTCATTCAACCATGTCCGATGATCATCCGAAAACCGAGAAGCTACTGCGCAAACGAGCAGGAGGACTGCAGCGAATCCATCGTCGCGAAGATGAAGTTCATCAGCGACTGCCTTTTCGAATGTCGGCCTATGTAGGAGGGGCCAAAAGAGATTCACATTCGGAAAGTAAAGATCAATTAGGTGTGTCATGAGATCTGGCTCAGGAAAGACGAAGGAGGCCTTTGGAACTTCTTCTGAGGAACGTTCCCACTAAAACCTCAAAGTGAGCACTGTCCGAGGATTCCCTGGAGATGCTTACTGGCGCCAGTATCCAAAATTTGTCGCGCTTTGAGCCCAGAATAGGCCGCCGTATATCATCATGTCCACCAGTAGCTTCATTCTTCAGCTCCATTGCAGCATGTACAAGCATTGCCCCACTCGATTTCCCAAAAAACCTGTTCTTGTCGACATCACCGATATGAAGTCGTTCCAAGTTATCCCCGAGAATGACGTGTGAAAAGTCGTCGTCCACTTGGAACTCGACGGGTTGTGAGACTTTTCGAATGACAGAGGTGGCAATATCACAAGGGTGAGGTGCAGGGACAACCAGGGGTGTCTGGCGAGACTTCTCCTCTACAGGCAGAGGAAGGTGTTCGACAGGCCAAGCATCCGTATCAAGGACAGAATCAATTGCTTGCAGGATATTCGAGTTTGGGTATAGCTTCAATGTGGATCCACGTTGGTCTCGTTCTAGCTCGGAATTGAAGTCGTGACTTACTTTGGTTAACACCTTTTCCAACTTCTCTACACGTCCTTCTAGTCGTTCGACATATCTACTATAGTTGAGCACCAAACGGGCTTAATGATTGGGGACTATCAAACCCTTTAGGAGGTCCGCGTTTCTGCAAGTGTCGTTCAATCAGTATGGACTTGGTTTGATAACACTAGAACACACCTTGGCTGCTTCGACGTAGGTGCATTCAGAGTTGTACGCGATACAATTTGAACATCGATGTCCGGGCATCTGACCACCGTCACCTACACAGAGGATGATTCACTGACTATCCGACCCGATGAACAAAGATTTGCCATACATCGAACTAGGAGGAAACTGTTGAGATACAGAACATCTTAATTAGTAATGATACATACCTTTTTTTCGACGGCAGTTGTCGCATGCACGTTGAACTTTTCGTTTCTTGACCATCTGTGAATTGTCATTATCATTGTAATCTTCCTCATTCGAGGACATGGTAGAACAGAATAGAAAGTTCAGAAGATTAAAATGATGACCTCAGATTGTCTGAACTGACTCTGACTGAGTAAATAAATAAGAGGCCGTATCGGTTCCTGAGAGTCGGAACACGCCGAAACGCGTAATCAACGCGGCACGTTAAGGAGAAACGAAATGGAAATCGAGCGATTCTTTGGGATTCTTTTGACTCACGACCAATCGTTGGCGATGAACCAACGTGGCGCTGCGGAGACGAAGCTGTTAGGCGCTGTGCGTGTCTTTTGTATTGACCAAAAATCAGGAAGGACGACTTGAAGTTACTAAGTGGCAGGATCAGAACGGTCACACGACCCCGCGTCGATTCCGTGTCTAAAAATAACAGGCTGATATCGATACATAGCTCTGGAGAAAAGAGGGTCAGTTCTCTGGTACAGGTGAGTCCTCCGATGCATACGGTATCTAGTGTACTTCGACCATTATTGAAATAAATTCCCGGTCCCCCCGATCTTGACCTAGGCCTAATCTCAACATTTTTGACACTCTCGAGTAAGGTACATACGCGCCAACAAAACATTGAGCGCTTGAATGCGCAGCCACGGATGGGAGAAATATTAAGAATTGGAAAAGATTTGACAGGCGGCCATATGCTGACCAGACCGCAGTCAGAATAATATTACGAGTCATATGCGTCTGAACTCTGAATCAATCCTTGGCGGAACACTACGCGTACTTACTTGCTTTTTAACCTGTGATAGTTCGAACTGTTCGGCGTGATCAGTGATCGTGGTGATCGTGTTCGAAATACTTACAGTCTGACCATCAAGAAGGATCCAACGTTTACGGAAAGATGATCGATACTCATGGGCAAGGATCGTCGTGTGAAGAGTATTGATACTCATCAGCGCTCGCCGGCGAAAACCTGGCCCCAAGGGAAGGCCAAGCGTTATAACCTCGGTGATTCGAAGCACTTATGTTATAAACGAAAATCAATGATTAAGTACAATTACGGCTACGAGTAATATCGAGATGAAGTTGCAAGTGTGGGTTTGATATACATGGGGGTTGATGGGTTGTGGCGAAGCTAAAGAGCAAAGGAAAAAAACAAAGGATGCCAGAGATATACTAGGAGTATGCGGTAAATAGGATTACCTCGCGCCGTCGAACAAGAATTGTACGAGCGAAGGAGTATTAGGGGAGGGGGGGGTGACGACAGTAAATATGGAAAGCGTACGTAGTAGCTAACTAATCATACAAATGAACCCAAAAAAAACAACAAACGACGACAAAAAGAAACATGAAATGAGAACGAACGCGCAGATTCAAAGTCAATCTGCACAACACACATAGAGTTACCACCCAGTATAGTGGAACTCGTTTGCCCAACTTCGATTCCTCGCAAGTGCCTTCTTCCTTGTGTCCTCCCTTTCTCCCTGCTGCAACGCCCCACTACTCCCTCCATTCCCCGCACGCTCTCTCTCTCCTACTTTCGGGGACGTATTACTTCCACTTCCACTCCCACTCCCACTCCCCGAACCCGGCTGTTTCGCTTTCAGCTGGACCATACTCGGCAACGCCGTCAGCGGTTTCAGCGGTCCACCTCCAAGAACCGTGCCTCCTCCACTCCTCCCCGCAATCCCACCCCCACTCGCTGATCTTTTGAACCCCCCGAGATTCACCTTACTCACTTGTCGTTCCCAAAGCAGATTCCGCCGTAGACTCTCTGACATCTCAGTTTGCAGCATGAGCCGACGCGTCGTACGTGGTGTCGAGGGCGGAGGAGCTGGTGGGAGATTATACGGATGACCGAGGGGTATAGGCGTAGGAGTAGGCGTTGGCGCTTGCGACGGCTGTTGTTGTTGCTGGTGCTGTTGTGGCCGCAATATCGACACATCGCCATGTTCGTATTCCCTCGGCGATGTCGTATACCGTCCCTTCCCGCCAATCTCAGACTCCTTCGCCCAATCAGGTACCGGATCCTCCTCTTCCTCCTTCCTCTCATTAGGCACGATACCCCTCCGCGCCGCAAGCGCCCTCAACTTCTCCTGCGCCACGCTCTTCGAGACCAATATCCCATTCGCACCATCCCCACTCTCCCCTTCACTCTCCGTATCCTCCATCTCCTGATCCGCCGGTCGACCTTTCGGTCTGTAACCACCCCCACTCCTGCTTGCACTCCTACTACTCCTCTCCCCATTCACCACCGCACCCTCCTGACTCTGCTCACGTTTCACGCTCGACACGCTCCCAACCTGCACCTGCGACGCAACAGGAATCGCCGCCGAGCTCTTACTCAACTTGATCCCCGGCGCAGGGCCCGCACTCGCCCTCCTCTGCGGCGGCAGCGGCTGCCTCGCCCGCGTCTGCCCCTGCCCCTGCCCCTGCCCCACCCCCAACCCCGCCGCCACCTTCTTCTCCCCAACCTGTTTCGTACTCGCACTCGCACTCGTCATCGCCAGCCCCCCACCTAGCCCCCGAGAACCCTTAACATCCCCAAAGCTGTGTCCGCGGCGATACGGATGAGTCGGGGGAAATATCTCAGGATCCGGGTTCATAAGCTGTGACAACAGCCCAACGCTCCCCGTGCGTTGCTTCGCGAGGTCCTCGGAGCTCGGTACGGGTCTCTTCGCGAACATATCCCGTATGCGCTGCGCCTCGCGCGCGGCGTGCTCGACGTTGTATTGTGCGTTCGCAGCGTGGTTTCGGCGGGACTGCTGCGCGCGTGAGAGGTGTTGAGGCTGTGGATGATGATGGGTGGGACGTGCGCGGGGTTGCGTGTGAGTCGTGTGGTGGTGAGTGGTGGTGGCGGTGACGTTGGCGGTGCTGTTGCTCCTATGTTGTGGGTGATCATGTCCCTTTTTGTCCTGGCTCGGTCCCCCCTGTGTGACCCCTCCACGCCGCACAAACTCAACATCGTCCGTACTCATATCCTCGCTCGACCAATCCGCGGTATCACCCTCCTCTTCCTCCTCCACTCTCTGCGCATCTCCTTGCTCACCATGCTCTGACTCGCTCTCCGTGATGTCCGTCTCCGTTTCATAATCATCCGAATCACTCGTAGCCAAGACGATCGTTCGTTTCGGCTGCTGATGTTTCGAAGGCAACACCGTCGTAATATCCGGAAGTGGGGGTCTCAGCGGGGGTGGCATCAACCTCGATGCCGACGCCTGCCTCTGCGGCGGGGGTACCAACGCATTCAATTTCTCCTTTCCCCCTCCCTCCTGTGCCCCATTCCCATTCCCACTCGTCGCACCCGAAACACTCGACCCACTCCCCGCACTCTTCGATCCAACATCATCCGAATGCGAGCCAATATTAAACGTCGGTCTCTTCTCCCTCGCAATCGTCCTCCCAGCCCCCGCACCCTTCCCTGACGTCGCCTTCCGCAGTCCCACAGCACGCCCACGTTGCCCACCAACCGTGGCGGATGAACCCCTTTTCCCAGAAGCCGTGGTCATCATGAGTCCTGCACGTGCAGGTCCGTCGCGGCCGCGACTCCGACTTCGGCTTTTGCTTATACTCCGTCCGTCTTTGCTCTTGATACTTGAGCCTACGCTGCTTGTGCTGTTGGTTTGGCGCAGGGCCCTGGACCGGGCACGTGAGGACTCGGCATCTGACGGGGGAGGGGCAGGACTGCTCCTCACCACAGGGGCGGGTGCGGATACGGGTGTTGGACGCGGCGTAGCGGAGGTGGATGTGGATAGTGGCGGTGGCGCAGGTGACGGGCTGGATTTGGATTTAGACTGTTGGGCGGGAAGTAGTGGCTCTGTGGAAGTAGTAGCCAATGAGGAAGAGGCGATTGTCCGGTCCGAAGCCGATGACGAGTTCGATGACGACGACGTTGTGTTTTCATCGGCGCGTAACGTAAATTTCGGAGTTGCCGTCGCCGCCGCTTCTGCCGGCGAAGCTGCTTCATTAGGTTTCGGATGACCCCCGAAACCTAGAATCGGGGACGCTGGGGGTGTGGGGTGTGGGGTAGGCCCTGGCGTGGGATGGACGATCACCAGCTGCGGAAGAGTCGTTGGCGGTGTACTTGGGGGAGCGGGGTCGACTTGGACCTGCACCTGAGGCATCAGGCGTAGTTCGGATGCTGCGGGGGTTGGCAAGTGACATATCGGAAGTGTATGTGTATCCGGTGGTAACGTAAAGTATGAGTCTGCCATTCCTTTGCGAGGATTTGTCGGTGGCAGTGGGTTGGGCAGCATATCAATAATGATCTTGCCAACAGAGTTGTTACAACGGGTTGAAATAGGGCCACCTGTGGGTGATTTGGGATGCGGATACGACGAGGATGCTATAACAAAGGATCAGTAAGGCTTATGAATGGATGAGAAAGGCTAGTGCGGAATCGGAGGAAGGAACAGCAGATTCAGGGCCAAAGGACAGAGAAGGCACTCTTAAAGATGCCATCGCGGCAAATACGCCCCAGCATCTCTGAAAATAAGTGACTGATGGACTCACCAGGCAATAGGACATGAGTACTGTCCATCTCGGGGTGGTTATCCCCGTGTTTACCTTTAAGAACGGTCTTTTCATCCAGCGATCGATTCCCATCCTTGTCGTGGTCCGACTCGGACATACGGCCGGGTCTGGGAGACGTTGCTGCTAGCTCACGGTACCATAGTCTCCAGGATAAGTTTTCGAGTCTATGGCCGTCTTTAAGACTCGACTTGCATTTCGTAAATACTGTCATAGGTGTAAGCGCTCGGCAAGAGTGACCGGGTATCATAAAGAGACGACCCACATGTCCAGAGACCTGTAAGTGCCTCGTCGCCATCGAGTTCCCGAACGACGTCTGCAGCGACCGAGAGTACGGGTGCAGGGAACTCAAAGGTCGGTGCCATGCACAAAGAAAGAGAACAACGCAGCCTGAAACGCGGGGCTTCAGAGGCCGTGCAGAGCTCGTCGTTCGTTATAGAATGGAATAAAAACGATAGGCAAGCGCTTGCGCTCGTCGTGGACGTCGATGACAACCGCGCGACAGTAGTCGGCAACTTTGAGAATGCAGTTGACGAAAAAAAAACGAGCGTTGGGAAAAAATAAATCGATCTTGTTGTAGAGAACACCGGGCCGTCCGCATTCGACCCGCATCATAATCACGGGGCGCTCTTTTGCCGGTCACGATGCACGAATCCCCTCCCGCGTGGCCCGTTACATAAGCAAATACCCCCGTCAGATGACAACGCTGCCCTGCAAGCTATCGATCCCCACCTTTCCCCTCTTCTCCTTTGTCTCCCCACATCCATTCAAGACCGCGATAGGAACGGAAGTAAGCGTGTATGATAACGTGTACGATTCATCCATGTACATATTTACTTACTTACATGCGGCCGCCTTGTGGCAATTACAATTTTAACTTTGGTTCCAAAATATGGGGTAACTTCGTATGTAAACGACCCTCACGCTAACACAAATCAGGTTCCTCCAGGGGAGGCGGAAATACATATGTACCAAGTGGCAACTTTGTCAGAGGACGGCATGGTATGGGCGTGTCATGTCATATGCACGGTCGCATTTGACCAAGAAAACTCCTGCGCAGCCGATTCGGGTACGGCATCAACGAGAATACTTATGATCCTATGGTGCACCGCTGTTCGACACGATACATACTTAACCAATCTCCTGGCACTTCCCGTATGGGATAATACCTCAGACCCACGCAACTCCGAACATGTCACCGTTGAGTATGTACATACAGATGTCGACTCGCTCGGACACCGTGGTGACAGCGTGCGCGCAGATGACCTCTCTCCTTCCGAATCCTTGGTTTTAATTTCACTTGATTTTGGATGGATGACGTGTACCAGCGTACATATCGCGTATATATTTCTTTTTCACCGTGATTTTCCCAAGGATTCTACTCGTCGATGTATGATGGAGATGAGTCTTGGACATGTCAACATCTTGTCAAGATTGTACCTGTAATATTACTTGTCAATTTAGACGCTCATATATATATTTTTCACATCTCTCACAACGAGGACGCTCGCACTTACCTCCGCGGCTCCAACAAGCAACCGCGTCCTTCGATGCCTCATGTTCGTGCTTTTTGGTCATTAAAGGACGTCACAAGGACATAGTAAGTACACATACACATAAACCATAAACCAAAATCACAGGGTAGGTATGTACTTACCGGTCTATGTATGCACATGCACATGGGTTATTACAAACGACTTCAGTAACCCCCGTGCGTCCCCGCCCTAAATCCCAATGCATCACAATCCCACACGTACACCCACGCGCACGGTCACCGGTCAGGTCTCAGTTTCAACTTGAAATCTGAAAGCCTGACGGGGTAGAGAATTCCCTCACGACGAGCGGCGACTCACCCGAATATGTCGCATAACATATGCGCACACGTCCACGTCCGTCTTTTTCGAAACCTCAATACAGTAACACAAGTACTTATCACTCTTCCGTCCTCCATAGCCGAAATCTGCACAACAACGATCAATCCTACCATTGTCAACCTCGCAACCATTCCCAAGTCCTAGTCAGGTACTGTATACATACATACCAACCAGGGTTGGCTCACATTTTGGAGCTTATACATACATACATACATACCCAGGGACAGACAAGTATTTGAAATTTCAATATATGGGTGGAGGGAGGGATGTTTAAATTACAGGCGCCGGCGGCGTACGCGTCAGGGGGTGGCTTTATGAAGTGCTGTGTCGTCCCTTAGGCATGTACTATGCTTGACCACGCAGTCGCCAGGTACCCCCAAGTCGCCAGTCACAGATCATCACAAGCACCTGACCATAAGCGAAGCAGTCATTTCAGACTCCGTTCCAGTCATCCAATGAGATTC